>JAAGAY010131184.1:0-81168 GCA_011801015.1 Ardeotis arabs
CTCTGGTCCATGTCCTTCTGATGTTGGGGGCTCCAGAACTGGACGCAGTGCTGCAGGTGGGGTCTCACCAGAGCAGAGCAGAGGGGCAGAATCCCCTCCCTCGACCTGCTGGCCACGCTGCTGGGGATGCAGCCCAGGATGTGTTTGGCTTTCTGGGCTGCAAGGGCACATTGCTGGCTCATGTTGAGCTTCTCATCCACCAGCACCCCCAAGTCCCTCTCCTCAGGGCTGCTCTCCATCCATTCTCCGCCCAGTCTGTGTTTGTGCCTGGGATTGCTCTGACCCACGTGCGGGACCTTGCCCTTGGCCTGGTTGACCTTCATGAGGTTGGCACGGGCCCACCTCTCCAGCCTATCAAGGTCCCTCTGGATGGCATCCCTCCCCTCCAGCGTGTCGACCGCACCACACAGCTTGGTGTCATCGGCGAACTTGCTGAGGGTGCACTCTGTCCCACTGTCCATGTCACTGACAGAGATGTTGAACAGGGTCGGGCCCAACATGGACCCCTGAGGAACACCACTCGTCACTGGTCTCCATTTGGATACTGAGCTGTTGAGCAGCACTCTGAGTGCGGCCATCCATCCAGTGCCGTATCCACCGAGTGGTCCATCTGTCAATCCCGTGCCTCTCCAGTTTAGAGAGAAGGATGTCGTGTGGGACAGTGTCAAATGCCTTGCACAAGTCCAGGTAGATGATGTCAGTTGCTCGTCCCTTGTCCACCATGCTCGTCCCTTGTCCACCATGCTCGTCCCTTGTCCACTACTCATTTTTTTTTTTTTTTCTTTTCACATACTAAATGTCTTTTGGCTTGGCTTTGTCTTGTTTGTGCACCCATGTCTGAGAACCAATTAGAATTGGTCTGTAGTCATGGAGAGGTGAGATGAAAATCATCTGAGTTACCCCTGAGGTGGTGCACGGTGCAAACATAAGTTCCCGAGTTGGAGTGTGTGCAGAGCCTCCTGGGTTTAGCACGACTCCTTTGGCCCAGGTGTGAAATTTGTGGGGCTGGAGACAACTGTCCTCACCTGGCGAGGTGTTGGCGAGATTCCCCTTTTTGCTGAGATTTATTTTCAATGGATTTATGATCTAAGTCAGAGCCCAAGGTCTGCGCTGCCCAGTTGGGTGATGAATATTTTACTTCTCCTCGTCACGTAGCAAACACCGTGCTCAACAGAGGAATCCAGCAGTAAAACCGTGGCGAGAACTTAAAAACCCACAAATACAGCTGGGAGCTTGGCTGGTGATGGGTGAGCCCTGCTCTTTAGTCGTTGCTGTGTTCAGAGCTTTGCCGAGCGAATTTGAAGACAAAGAGAAACGGCGGGTGGCAAGGGTGACTAAACCCCGCTTTGACAACCGTCTTTTTCTTCTGCAATAAAGATCCAATGTTTCTGTCCTTTAAACGTGCCGGTCCTGTCTCTTTTTTACGCCTTGCCGTTCCCTTTAGTTGGCACAGCATTATGAAATCATGAAGTTTTAGTGAGTTTTCGAAGGGCCTGGGGCATGTGGAGGGAATTATTTTATCTATTAAATCAGGTTTTGTTCTCTGTTCCAATTTACAGCGCAGAAACTTCTTAAACCAATGTTACAGCCGGAGGAACTCCTGAACCAAGGGTTTGTTCTTGGTGACTTTTGCACAGCCATGAGGAGAAAGTTTAACATGAAATTTTAAATACTTCTCAAGACCTTGCGCTAAGGATGCTATGGATTATCCCTGCGGTTGTGGCAGTCATCTGTCGACTTGCGAAGTGACAGATGAGCGACGGCCAGGCTGATAGCTGCATCATGGTGGGTACATGGGGATCAAAGCAACAAGAAGTGTTGGGTTTTAAACAGAAAGGGGAGAAGCTGAGAATCAAAGAGGCACAGCAGCCTCTTTGGGGAGTGCTTGAAAGGTGCTGGCACGTCACCGCATTCCCTTTCGGATGAATTCAGTCCTGTTGCCACCAAACTCCTAATCTTTCACACATTCTTCCTCGTTCGGTGGCTTGTCTGCTCTGGACATGGTGGTGTTGGGTTGACGGTTGAACTTGATGATCTTGGAGATCTTTTCCAGCCTTAATAATTCTATGATTCTATGATTCTGTTGACACACTCAGACGTAGTGCGCATGCAGACACTACAGTCACATAGCATGACTGTCTACTTCGGGTGTTAAGATGCTCATATTTCTTCTCTGACCTCTCTGATGCCTTCTCTTGGAAGCACCCTGAGCATCGCAGCCTCCCTCCGTTCTGTGTATCCCTCGTTTGGTTTCATGGGTTTATCACTGTAGTTACTCAAACCTTGTCACCACCAAGGGTAAGGTGGTTCATGTTAACTTCTCCCGGTGATATTATATTTAACTGATCTTCTTCATAGCTTCTAGAGAAGAGGCTCAGACATTGCTCACCTGAAGATGTTCTCCCATCCTTAACTCTTCTGTTACCCTCCTTTTCCCTAGCAGCATGCAATTATTTTCTCTCTGTATCTTTTTTGTTTTTTCCCTTCTTTTACTTTTACTCCCTTTACTCTTTTCTAGTCTCTTTTCTATTTTTTTTTTTTCCACTCCCTTCACTTTTGTCCTTTCCACTATTCTGCTCCAAGTCCTTCAACTTTATAGAAATGGTTTTCACATTCCAGTTTCTGGGTTTCGGAACAGCTTCTTCAGTATTGTTGCGATGCTTTTGCTTCTGTTGTGAAGGAAAAGGACAGAGAGACCTTCAGCTAGGGACGCTTGAGAGAAGGGAAATGACCATTTTCTGTCAGCGATGTTTGCGCTCCAGAAGTCCGTAACAGGTTTTCCGCTCTGTAATTTCAGATTGTCTGCTCTTGTGAGTTGTCAGGGGGAAGAGCTCTGTGACAGAAAAAGAGAGAAGGAGAGGTTTTTCCCTCGTTAGGAGTGGGGATATTTGTTGCTTGGTCGCGCCTTTACTTGTGGTCTCTGTTCCCTGGCGTGATACATCTCTGAGCCATCGTTCATCCGTCGGAGACACTGCCACTTATCTGTCCCTTACTGCAGCAGACAGCACGGAGGTTACACACACACTGGTTCTGCCTTTGATTTTTATCACACCCTTGATGTGAAGCCCTCTGAATCTCGTCTTGTAATTTGGTTCCTTCTCTTTTCTTTTTTTTGGATGAGGAGCTCTTTATTGCTCGGCTCCATCATCCTGCAGAAACTCCAAAACCTGCCTTGCATGGACATGGGCTCTTCTGTTGCTGCTGCTTCTCACCATTTCCGAGCTCCTCTGCGAGCCAGCCATTATCCCTTGATTTCTTCACAATCTACCAGAAAATTCCTCCTTTCAGGCTCTCTTCTTCATCGAAAGAATGAGAGAAAAGGCCAAGTACTGCTTGGTGAGATTGTTCTTACTCCTTGACGATGTTGGCACACAGCCTAAAAAAACTGTTCTTTTTCCCCGGAACCCGACTTGACAGGAGAGAGCTGGTCACTGTCACGCATTGACTTGTTTTAGAGCTGTCGCCGGGAGTGTATTTTTCCTCGGCGTTCGGATATGAATTGACAACAGGAAGGGAATACTGTGGGATTTTCGTTACCTCAGTCTGTCTTTTCCGTGTCAGCCTAGGACGCCGTTCCCATGCTGGATAACAAAAAGGCACAGCCAGAGAATACTACATCCGTTTATTTGAAGGATATAGGCTATTCCAGTTGTTTGCCTTAAGATGTTGCTGGTTTAGACTCTTACAAAAATTCAAGGGGCTACTTAAAAATAGTGAATCAGCCCTTGTGTTGGGAAGACAGACAGAAAAGAACTGCTGCGGAGTTGTTCGTTCGAGCTGACAGGAACTGAAACAATAGTACCAAACAGAGCTGACTGTCGCATGAGAAAATACGTCAATCATTCCTGAAAAGGCAGAGGGAGCCAAGCTTACACTAAGACTTGGATTTTTTCCTCCTGCTGCCGTTCTTGGAGATGTTCAGAACTCCTGTGGACAACCAGCTCTGGCCGAGCAGTGGGGCTGGACCGAGCCATCTCAAGAGATACCATCCAACCGAGGCGATTCTGTGCTTTCTGTGGCTTTGAAGTTTTGTTCACTTGCAGTAAAAAACTGTCCTCAAAACCTCTGCTTATGCATCACCTGGTTTGTCCCAGGCAATCTGCCCAGTCTGTACTGGTGCTGTAACTGGATGGTATTTTCAGGAGCAGACCAATGTCATAGCAGACTGGGGAAAAGAGTGTTTTGCTTGTCACTTCGCTTTGCTTTTTACAGAACTCTCCTAATTAGAAGGACAGAGGTGGAAAGCTGAGCATGTGGTGAGTGTTTACAAAATCAGGATCAAAGAAAAGCTCTCAACATCTTAGCATTTTCTGCTCAGAGGCGTAATATTTCCAGAATAAACACAATATTGTCAAATCCCCGATACAGAGACCTTCTCTCTTACGTGATGAAAAATTGCATCCAGTTAGGACAACCAGGTCCTAACCCTAACAGAGGCCTTTGGGCACTAGTGTTCATCAACCAGTATTTTTGGTTGATTTTTCTATTTATCGTCCTTGTCCGTGTTTGCTGTGCGGTTGGTGTGCGCGCATGGATTACCATCTTGATGGATGTGCCGCTATTCCTTTACAACTAATGTAACGGTCCTTCCCAATAAGTGTAAAATGGGTGCTACAGGAGTTTTGTGCAGTTATTTGAAAAATTTTTTTAAAAATAGAGACGATCTAACATGGTTTATGTTTGTCTACTAGATGTTTGTTTGCTGAAATAGATGTTACAGTTCACGGTATTACTGTGAGGTTGATTATCATGCATAATTTATTGCCTCATGTGCTATTGGTTATTGATGAGGTTGCATAATTCTCTTTATGTAGTTGTTCAGCACACTGTCTGAGTTCCGACACCGTCGACGGACACATACCTTTTACTCAAAATATCAGGTGCATTTTCCTTGTAGAGTTGCATTGGTTAAACTGTTGGCACTGAAGATGAGTGAGTTAGCTTTAGTATGTGAACATGTTTTGGACAAAGAACTTATTGTCAGGTACTCTTTTTTTCTTTTTTTTTCACAGTTTTGGTGATCTAATTACAAAATCTTGTTCTGTCAATCAAAGTCCTTTTCCCTTTGTTGAGCTGGGTATTTGGTCTGTGACTAAAGCATCCTTGGTTAACAAACTAGCATTGACGAGGTATCATAGTGCATTGCAACAAATGAGTACTATGACTTATTTTAATTTATATGAGAATAGATCTAGCTCACAAGGCTGTCGCTGCCGGTGGCCAGAAGCTTGAGAAGGAAGATGGTCTGACAGAGATAGCTGTTGGATGTAGTCAAAAGAGAATGATCGGTGTCGTTTGTCACTTAGCTCCAGACTGCATGACATGGCTCCCCGTTAAAAACATGCAGATCATTACCAGAGAACACGGGTAGTAGGTATACTTATTTTTCATCTAGATAAATATCTGTAACTACAAAAAGAATTTTTTCTAACATAATTTTTCAGTTAATATACATGTTTAAATATTAAACCTACTCATTCAGTCTGTCTGTCTCTAACTCCCAAACCTACACTCTGTTTTCAGCTTACTTGCTTTCCCAGAAAAGATGGGGGAAGATAAGGGATAGGAGATTGCTTTTAAATTCTGGAAGATAAATCAAGAATATTAAGTTGTTCCTTAATTTCTGAAATTCTGAATGGTTTGTTGTCAGTCTCATTCCAGGAGACTCGAGAGCTCCTATAACTGAGTGTTTCAGCTGATCTGAACTGTATTGTTCCACAAGGAAAGAAGGGGGTGTTTGCAATAAACTCAGAGACATTTAGTTCCTCTTAGGTCAAAATTAATGCGCTCACTTTTATTCAGAATTGGGCTAGAAACCGATAATAAGAACCAGCTGGTAGGCAATGAGCCATAATCTGCAGCATTAACTGGAATATTTTAGGCATCTCAAGGTGATGATGCATACAGAGTAGAGAGGAGATACCTTCACAAATACTCTTTGAGTTCACCTATGCTGTCCTGGGTTTTGGGATAAAGATGAAAAAACGCTTTTGGGTTTCCCTCTGTTCTCTGAGCCTCTAAACTTAGTGTCGCATGAGCTGGGAGGATGTATTGTACAACTGCTGCGTGCTCACTCCTGTCTCTTCCTACAACTCCAGAGGTTGTCCAAAGTGCTGGTACTTACTTAAGGCTGTGACCATATGGGTCAGCTTTGTTTCAAGAATACATACAGAGTTTTGAAAATTTTCTGAATAAGTATTGGAAATGGTGGTAATTCTGAAAATCACTTTACTTCTTCATTACTAAACTATTTTTGTAAGTTTTATCTTAATTCTAGGTGCGATCCTCCAACATAGTGTTTCTGTCAGGCTGTTCTCTTGGGCGAAATTTTGAAGTGCTGAGAGCAGTTAGTTTTTAAACAGAAATTATATTTTCTCTGTACCTAGAAGAAGAGGTCAAGCCAAAAGACATACTAAAAAGGCCTCATAGCAGCTATGAATAAGAACTATCTGTTTTTCCTCATGTGGACAAGCTAGCGGAAAACAAGAATTATTGGAAGAGGTCAGAAAAAGAGGCTGAAAAAGGAAATTCAAAGACCAATGCAAACAATAATGCAGAAAGTCTGATTTGATAGGATTCTCCATAGCTGTACTGTTCAGTGCTTTCTTAATGGTTATTGAGGCCTAAAAATTGCATAGGCGGTGAGAACATACAACCAAGATGTGAAGGAAAGCAGTTTACCTTTTTAGTAGACTTTTTTTGATGTAAGTGTACGCCAACTGCTGTGTGATAATTTTCTGGGTGGATTATATATTCATGAGATGCGATGTGAGAAATTGCTCGTGCAGTCTATTTGAATAAAAAACAGGATGTACTGACAGTGAAATGCAGGTGTACGAAAAGAGCAGGACAGCTACCACCCGTAAAAAAAGGAAAAAAAAATCTTCTTGACTGTACACTGTCCTTCAGTCCCAGTTTGGACACCTCTGGTTGAACTCTCTAGAGAACAACAAAAAGCTAGCAACCTTCGTGCAAGCCAGAAGGACTTAAGTAAAGTTGAAAACGCTGACCTTTCCTGGTTTTTGATGCTTTCTGCTGTTAAATTACCATGTACAGCAGTTTAAATAGCCGCAGGAGGGGAGATGGTAAATAGATGCCTACAGCCATGTACAAAATCCTACGGAGTTAAAAGTTTGTTTCAAAATGACTGTGAAATCAATTTGCATCACCATAGCAGCTAATGGTATTTCCAGAACCATAAATACCAGTTGTTCAGCTGAAACGCGCATTTCCCCTGTAACAGGTACAGTCGAGCCGCAGGCGTGAACGCCTCTCCACGCAGCCCCTTTAATGTGTTCAGACCTGCTCTGTTTTCTGGGGAAGTTGAAATCACACAGTCCCTGCACTAGTAATCTGCTGTATTTTTTCAGGAAGCTTGTAAATTTGTCGGTTACAGGATAACTTTTTAAGATATCCATGAGAACCAGGGTCATGAGCGCCGTGGTTCATGACAACCATGAGAACATCAGAGCCTAAACTTGCATGACCTTCAACACTTTGGAATGACAATTTGCTTGTGGGGCAACCTAGGAACAAGAGAGATGCCTAACTTTAACAATAAGGCACACTTTGGGAAGGTTTTGAGAAGGCAAAGGCAATTTCTGCTCTGAAAGAGGGCAGAAAGAGTTTCTCTAGATTTAGAATCATAGAATCATAGAATGGTTTGGGTTGGAAGGGACCTTCAAAGGTCATCCAGTCCAACCCCCCTGCAAGGAGCAGGGAAGAGAAACAGAAAGGGGGAGTATTTAGGTATATTAGGACCTTGATGAGGTCCTGAGATAATTTTGTTTTATGAGGAAAAGTCAAAATTAGGATCTCAGAACTGCACATGAAGGCAGGCATTTCATTTCACAAATCTCTGCTTTTGCAGGTGTGCTTTTTGACTTCTCTCCGTGAACTGGCACCTCGGTGTTTAAGTTACTTACATTTTGATATAGGAAACGGCAATAAAAATGAAGCAAGGCATAGGTACTTCTGCTGTGTAACTCCTTCTAATTGCTAAACGCAGAATTAGCTGGAGCCAGAGAGATGCTTCATTAAAAAATACAATTGAAGACTCATCTAGGTAATGGTATATTTGAGAAATAAGTGAGTGATTTGTGTGATGCTCAACGCAACTTCACTTGAATGGGATGAACTCCTCCTCATTGGAAGAGGAACGGGTGAAACAAAAAAATTTGTCTTTTCATGAATAATTTTGAAACACCTTATTTTTTCCCCTACTTTTTGGTAAAGAGGAAGACAGGGATACAAAGGGAAATGGTAAGTCATTATTTTTCTCTGCAGAAAGTTTTGGACTGCAACAAATTCAGAGTGGTTTCAGAATGCTGGTTGTAATTGTTGGACAGAAGTCTCAATCACATTGTATGTTGTGAATTTGTGGGGGACAAAGGAACACGATGCACAACAAGACAAAATCAGAAGATTTCTGGAATGGCTAGGCATTCCCAGAAATGAGTAAATCTGCAATAAATATTTAATGAATCCTAGTTTGGTGGTGGTTTGGGTTTTTTTTCAGGTCTTTTTCTTGTTGTCTTTCTTTTGTTTTCCTCTGAATTTTCTTTATCTGTGATTACGTTAAGGTGTTACCAAGTTCTGTCCTGGCAGATGACAGTACTCAGGGATTCTCAGAGTCCTAAGAAATTTGGTTTAGGTGGAGGACTGGAAGTCTAAGGATGAGCAATCACTGGAATAAATTAGTGCGGGATCTGTGACTCTTCTATCACAAGATGTTCTTGAGAGCGGCTGGGAAGCCATCAGTAAGGAATGGGGTTGGCATTACACTGATGTTGCAATATGGATTGGATGACTTTTTGAGTTTCTTCCCAGTCCCATTTTCTCTATGAAAAGTGAGAAAATTGGTAATGGATTTCGTTTATTTGAAAAACAAACAAAACCAATGCCAAACCCAACGGCATTAGCATAATAAGAGAAGGAATCGTGCTTTAATGACTTCTCCTATGAGATTATCCTCTCGCTCTGCTATAAATGATGAGTTTGACTCTGACATTGAGTTAATATATCATAAAATAACATGAAGGAAGGATCATGCCCGTACTGTGTAGGTGTTGGTCCAGATAAGTAATGTCATTAAATTTTCATTGTGGCAAAAGGGTCTATGCTACTAAACTATTAAATTATACAAACATAATGCTGGTACTACTTTAAAATGTAAGATTATGATATTCTGATGTGAAAATCATGAGATGGGAGTAAGTGTTTATGGGTTGTTTTGGCTTTGGGGTTTGCGTGTATATGTTTGTAGCGCTCAACTCTCTGGATCTTGAAAATGGAAATGAAATAAAATCGAATTGAAAATTCATTACTTGGCCTCATGGGCTTATGTCTGTAGGCTCAGAGATATGATATAAAGGCATTCTTTGAATAAAATGCATAAGTAGCTTGGGAGTATGGAATGGCGTCAAGGCTGTACTTTCCCGGGTGAGTTTTACTTTCTGGGATTTTGGTACGCCATTGCTTCTCAAAATCTTTTCCATACAATGGCGTAATTTCAGTAGGGAAGAGGAGTTTTGCCACCTCCAGCCGTCTGGGATGACTAGAGCATGCCCCTGGAAGTTTACCTATATGGCCACAAACCTTCTGAATGATGTTAGACCCAGATCTTTCGTGTTTGGATTACCATTCTAATCAGGCCCTCCTACTCCAGGAGTAACAATTGCAGGATTGACAGCTAACATTTAGCCTTATTTTTCTTTGTGAAGTGGTTAAAAATAGCAGAATTCATCCTTTGGCTTATGGGTAAAGTCTTTCTAATTGCTGGAGATATTTTTACCAGTTTTTCACTGTGCCTAGTAGCTGCTTATTTCTTGTCTGTGCAGAGTAATTTTTGCATCTTGGAAGCTTCTATAAAATTGGAGCAGATTCTGCTTACCCTCGCACCGATGCATTTCTAAAGTGCTATGACCCGCTAATAACATCTTTGGCCCTAACCGTGAAGAAACTATTACAGAACTGGCAAAATGACTGTTGCTTAGTGGTGAAAAAATATGCTTTGCATGAAATATTGTTTTGCAGGAGCTGATGATTTTTGGTCACTGTCCAGAATGAATTTTCATCTTTAGTGTAGAATGAATATTTCTTTGAAAGTGAACGTGATGTTTGATATCAAAGACCTCCAATAGAAAATGAACTTCTGAGGTTTAACACAGATTTACAAGCTATTAATTTAGATGATTAATTTACATGTATATTCAAGAATCCACTTTCTTTTCTAGTGTTTGAAGAATACAGTAATGTTAATACCATTGTTATACTCTCTGAAATAAATATAAAAATTCAATGAATCTGCATTAGCAGATGAAACACCTGGTTGGTGTTTTCAGTTGCTGTAGAAGGGGATCTGTCACAGTTTTGGAGAAGCTAGTTTGGTCTAGTACGAACAAACAAGGTCAGTAAGCGGAGAAAGCCATTGTGAACTTTGAGGTTTTTTATTGCACTTTGGAATTTCTGTAGTACAACTGAAACTGGTGGTGTGAGAAAGGAGCTCTTCAAACTGATGAAATGGAGCTCTGAAAGATGAAGCTCTTAGAAGTCCTCTCAAGAAATTCTAGCTATTGATAATCGAGATCTGTGTAATATCTAATCTAACTTCATTAGGTGGTGGGGTTTTGTTTTGGAGTGGGTTTTTTGTTTGTTTGTTTTGGGGTGGGGTTTTTTTGTTTGTTTTTTGGCTTTTTTTTTCTAGAGCTCTCTGTGGCCAGTGGCCTCCTGACCAGCATGTGAATAATATCACCAACTCAGAGCGCACTTGCTGCACCGCGTGTCTTTGGAGAAGGTGGTGCTTCTAATTTGCACTGCTTTTGTACACTTTTAGTGCTTCCGCTGTCTTTGAAACTTAGACGGGTCTGTCACTAAGTGACGGTCTCTAGATACTCATCGCCAGAGTGGCCATGTCATTAAACGTTAATCAGGCCCCAGTAACTCAGTGACAATAAAGATGTGTGTCCAGGTAAGAATAAGCTCTCTCTGAAAACACGGAGACTGGCTCTGTTTAAGGAGCTACAGATAATACAAGGATTATAGAATCATGGAATTATGGAATGGTTAGGGTTGGAAGGGACCTTCAAAGCCCATCCAGTCCAACCCCCCTGCCAGGAGCAGGGACATCTCCAACCGGATCAGGTTGCTCACAGCCCCGGCCAACCTGGCCTGGAATGTTTCCAGGGATGGGGCATCCACCACCTTATTATTAAGAAGTTTATTCTTGCATGTTGATATTCTGATGGTGAAAGTACATAACAATATGGCAAAGGGTCTGACAAAAATGGAAACCTTTTATTATACTGATAAAGCCTGAAAAGACTGGATTTCATGGTGCCTCTCACTAACTTTTTAGTTTTCCAGGTCTGAGCTGTTTTTTTTATTTTCAAGGAGATAAGCAATGGCTAGTTATTTGTTTTATTTTGGAGTAGGGAGGATTAGAGTTTAGATTGCTTTAAAAAAAAAGCATTTTGAAATGAAAATACTGTATCTAGGGAAAAGTCCTTTGCAGAATTAACAGAAATCAAGACTTTAAATGACAATAGAATGAATTTATAAAAATATCAATCATGCACATCTCATTTTAAGTCTATTAAAATCAGGAAGAGGTTTTGTTATTCCTGAAGAATTTGTGTAAATTTAAAATGTTGCAGAGTTGCTACTTCCTGAAGTTTGAGCAAGTTCCTGCACAATTCATTTGGAAATGATGGCAACTTAGAATTTAAAAACCACTGCAAAAGTCCAGGTTATTCCAGTTTCAATGCCTCAGAAGAGTTGTGTGAAGATCCTGTACAAGCCCACAGAATTCTACCACACTCACATCTTGCATCGAGTATTTATCATACATATCTTTGGCTTTTACTGACATGCCTGATGGCTTTTCCTACATTTCCTGTCTTACATTTGCAATGTATTTTTCAAAAGCAGTCAGCGTTATCCGCACTCTCCATAGTGACTGTCGTGCTGCCCCAGTGGGATTTTTAGGAGTTCAGCTGTCACTCAGTAACTGATAATTCAGCAATCTTAAAAACTATCTCATCTTTCTCCTTCTCCATAGATTTTTCTTTGCCATTCTGTCATTTTTTCTCTCCTGATCACCTAAAAGCATGAAAAATACTGTGCTGGCTCCACTACTTTTTGCTGAGTGAAGCTGGACTTCAATTATAACCTTCGGAACTGGAATTGCCAATTGGTTTAGAATCTGGAAAATGCTTTATTCTACGCAAGCCATTTCATGGGCACAGCAGACTCAAGTCAGTCCTCTGCAGGATTAACGCTTTTCTTCTTCATAAATTTTTAATTTATTCCTTATGTACTCTGCTGTGCTTGCATGCTAGAAAATCCTTTTGGACTCTGCATTTGCCCTAGGAAAAAAGGGATTTTTTTCTGGAGGAGACAGTTGTTACCAATGTAATTAATCTAGTCTACATATTTCTCCCCGAGTGCCCTTGAGATGTCCTCAGAAAAGAGAACAAGTAGCAAACAGAATCCTTTTGCGTTGACTTCTCACCTCTCTTTAAGCCCATCCATACAGCAGCTGTGTTCTGGGTTCGGGTGTGCGTATGTAGACGTGTTCCCACTGATTTGGGACTTTTTGTGCTTGGTGACCATGTCGCCTCCTGGGGATGTTTTGGTCAAAGTTCTTGGTGTAGCTTCTGGCGTTAATTTTGACGGGTAAGTTTTGAGTTTTAAATTGTGTTGTCTGAAAATCTTATGCTAACTTCTCAACTTCTTTCCAAGTGTGGCTGGGGGAGGCTGAGTAAGGACACATCACTAAGACAACGCCTGTTTCTTTCTTCTAATTTTTACTGCCATTCGTAACTCCTGCCAGAGAGCTGGTATATATACGATAGGACAGAGCTTCTATTTGACTTCTGAAGCTTTTTGACTTGCCAAAATATTTACACTTCAGAAATGAGTGCATTGCACCTTTCCAGGGACTCAGATTTCAATTCCGTACTGGTTACTGGTTAGAGAGGGAAATGCAAGAGGCCTGGACAGGATTGTAATGAACGCGGCGCGACTAGTGATCGGAATGCTGGCTGAAAGGCTGAGCCCGTTCTCATCCCAGATCTCGCAGACTGAAGGTCCTCTCCTCCTCTGGCTGAAGTCAATGATGGTTTTTTCAGTTTCTGTTCACATCAGAGTGCACCACCTGGTTTGAGATTCCTAAAATTTGTAACCAATTTTAAACTTAAAATTTCCTGCCAAATGCACCAGAGATTTCACTCTTACAACTCTCTGACATCTGCCGTGTGAATTGCTCTGCCTATTTCTGGATGCGATTCAGACAACCTGAATATCCACCAAGCAGCTCAAACTTCTAGCCCAGCAGAGTGGAGCCCTTTGCGGGATTGCCTGAGTGGGAGCAGGCTCAGTTTGGTATTTGGGCTTCAGGTTTCAGATTTAGTGCTTGTAAAATTAGTTCTAATTTTTTAAAAAACCAAATTTTTAAGCATCTATTCAATCACTCTTCAGCAAGATACTATAAAGCATGCAGAGATGTCATTAACGGTAGTCCATTGTTACAACTAAGCTATGCTTAAATAATTTTCTGAATGAAGGCCTTGCATTTCACTTTTATTACAAAAAAAAAGATGTCAAAATGAAATAACAGTAGAGCTGTACAAAACCAGCTTTGTTAAACTGAGTTAGCAGTTCAGTAATTTAATTAAAGCTTGATAAATTTAGACCTACTTTGATGTTTTTTCCCCGTGGCTCTCAATTACAGGTTCTTAAACCTGAGGGAAAGGCTAAGCTAATGGTAATTATATCGTCTCTTGCTTCTCTGAATGACTGACTTTCTTATTTTATGCCACACTGGGTAGATATCTTTTGGGTTGAGCTTTATATAGACATACTATAAAGCATTTGGAGTAGACCTCAGGAGTGTGCTCCATGGTACGCATTCAAATTTCTTTATCATCACTCTTCCAAGCCGAAATCCCTCCAACCGTTCCCCTACTCTTTATATAAAGCTGAACACTGGGTAATGTTACCAGACTCTGCGCTTATTAGGATTATTTTTCTGTTGTTGAATCCACTTGACCATCCAGATTATTTTTCTGTTGTTGAATCCGCTTGACCATCCAGTCTTCGCTCTCTAACACCAATGGCAGAACTCCTTTGAAATTCCCTCGCACCATTTGAGTCTTATAAGTAAATACTGCCTGCTTGGATATATAAGGCTGCTTTATGAAATTCTTGGGACAGCCATACTTTTTGTACTTCATAGGCTGCATTTAAACACATGGTGAGGGGAGGGAGTAGGGAAATGAGTGTCATTGCAGTTCCTTCAAACGCCATTAAAAACACACATGAATATGTGGTGCCTAATCTGAACGTCACACATTGGTATAGATGTAAGTTTCTGGATAAAATATAAATATTTGAATGTATACCTACATATGTATTATCTGATACTTGTCTCATTATCTTCTGTTCCAACATTTATGCAATGACTTCATCATGCTTGTTAGAGGTGGTATTTTCAGTTTGGTTGTAGTTTATTCATCTTGTTTCTCAGCAGAACATGAAAATGTTTCTTCTGTATCAGATGTCAGGTGTCAAAAGTTAATTATGGTTTCTCTAGGAAAAAAACCCTAATTTGTATTCTTTCAACACATTCTACAAATGCTTTTAAAGACGCCGGTGATATAGTTGTAATTCCCAGTCCTGCCAGGTTAGATATTGACTTTCCCAGTGATGAGCATTTGGGAAGGACGTCTGCAAGGCTGGTCACCGCGGTTGTCCTGCTGTCAGGACAGGTTTTCTGAGGGATTAGTGTATCTCTACATGTAGAAATGTCCAGCAATGCATGCAAACCTCTAAGTCACTTATAAAACAGTGGAGCCAACTGTTTCATGGTTTGTGTTTCTAATTCAGTTGGTTCTAAAAAACTTTTTCTGTTTTCACCTAAAAATTCAGTTCTTTTTCCTTTCAAATGTGACAATGAGTTTAAACTGAGAATTCATTTCCTTTTATGAAGTAACTCCAAATAACTGTGCTGTTCTGCCTTAATAAAGTCATTTAAAGCTTGTCAAGACACTCACATGAAAAGTCTTTCAAAAAGTCTTTATCAATTGGCTTTTATTCATTCTTCTAGGTGGACTCAAAAAGTCATTGTTTTGGCATATTTCTTTAAAATCATAATATACAGGAAAATGGCAATAGCAGAGCTTTTGCATTAAAAATGCTTTCATTCAGTAACTTTAGTTTCAGTTTTGAATAATTTAAAGGCATGTAATGCCACATGACTACACTGGTGCCTGGTTGCTGCCTTCACTGAAAAAAAAAAAAAAGTAGTGTTGAGATACATGTCATCCATGCCCCTGGGACCAGGAGAGGGCTCACCTCCATGTGCAGTACTGGAGTTTTGCCTTTTAAGTTTGCCTGGTGTGGTTTCTGGTTTTTTTTGTTGTTGTTGTTGGTTTTTGGTTCTTTTTTAAAATTTTATTTTTTATTTAACAAATAAAATGTTCAGCTTGGAAAAGAGGAGGCTCCAGGGAGACCTTGTAGCGGCCTTCCAGTGCCTAAAGGGGGCTACAGGAAAGATGGGGAGAAACTCTTCAGCAGGGCCTGTTGTGACAGGACGAGGGGTAATGGTTATAAAATAGAGGGAGGCAGATTTAGATTAGATATTAGGAAGAAATTTTTTCCACTGAGGGTGGTGGAACACTGTCCCAGGTTGCCCAGAGAGGTAGTGGATGCCCCATCCCTGGAAGCATTCCAGGCCAGGTTGGCCGGGGCTCTGAGCAACCTGATCTGGTTGGAGATGTCCCTGCTCCTTGCAGGGGGGTTGGACTGGATGGGCTTTGAAGGTCCCTTCCAACCCAAACCATTCTATGATTCTATGATTCTATGAAATCTAAAGGCAAGCTTTGCTTTCATTCTTAATTTCTGGCTGATTTAAAGGAAAACAGCAGGAAATATACATGAGACTGAACTAAGGTTTATACTGTTCAGACTTAGAATCATAGAATCATAGGATGGTTTGGGTCAGAAGGGACCTTCAAAGCCCATCCAGTCCAACCCCCCTGCAAGGAGCAGGGACATCTTCAACTAGATCAGGTTGATTTGTGTTTGGAACACAAAGGCTACTGATGCCACGTCATTGAGAGGAAACTCCTTCTCTCCTCCCTGGTTTGTATGAACTAGGGCAGGTCACATGAACCTCTTAAACTTGACTGAGTTCTGTTTTGTATGAAGTACAGTGTTTTTCATGGTGTTAACATCTTTGAGAGACTGAATTGTGGGACTTGTGTCTCAAAGCTTGCTTGCCCATGAAAGACTGAACCATAGAGCATTTGTCTCAAAGGATTGCTCGGCCAGGTGAGAAACTCTGGATAAGATGTTGGATAAGATAAGGACAATTGCATGTAACAACTGCGTGAAGAGCAGGGCCAGAGCTGTGAAGTATGTGTGAACATACAGAAATGTGGAGATGTGCAGGTGGTCAGAAACCGCAGCCCTTGAGCCAAGGATTGTTGGGACAAACCCTGATGCGATCACCCACTGAGAGGTCTGGACCCCTGGAACTCCGGTGCGATCACCAAACCACCGACAGATTTGGACCCCCGGGACGCTGTGGATCCATGGACTATTCTTGCAACTTTATCCCGATTGCTTGCTTGATTTCTGCCCTGTTATTCTAACCTATCCTGTCGCTGCTCTTTTCTACTTTTGATAATAAAAGCTGTTTTGGATATATGGCATTTGACCTCATTTGTGTCTCAGTCTCACTCGAGGTGATCGAACCTGCAGTGAGAGGTTGGCCTAGCTGTCCCTAGCCTCCCAGACTTGTCTGAGGTCCTGTAGAATGCAAGAGTGCCTTCCTCTCATCCGAAATCAAATCGTAACAACATCTCAGTTCAGTTCTTAGCATCTCCAAATCCTTCTTAACCTAAGGAGTAAAAACCCAGAAATAATATTGAGGGAAGAATAAAATTAACTTTAATTTGTCTTTGGGATATCAGCTATGTAGTCTTTAAGTTTTAGGGAAAAAATGGTCTAGCTTTTCAGTTTTAATGAGGCTTTGGGCATAGCTAAATTTTGTCTGCTAGCAGAAGCAATCTCCAAATGTTCTCATTCTTATGGAGTCATGAAGTTGTTTTTCTTGTCAGAAAATACTTGCTAAGAAGCGAATTCTAGAGAAAGAAATAAAATTATTGTGTGGGCTTATAACATGCTAGAAGTACATGTAAATTACGCCATTTATCAAAAGCTCATTTATACTAGTCAGATTATGAAACTAGTTACACTGAAGATTGATCTCAAGAATGTTGTGTGTTTTTCTAACGTGATAATTTCTTTGGGGTTTTTTCTTTGTTTTTGTGTTGAGATCTTAGAGCCAACTCAAAGTATTATATACTCAAAATCCGTTATAGATAGGGAAAAGTGTTTACTGCCTCACAAAGTTAGTTACATAAAAGTTTATTGCTGTAGCAGACAAGTTGTTACTTTTACTGCAAATTTAAATGAAAACAAATACTATTTTTTTAATTGTTTTGAATGTTCATCTGTAAATACAGCCTAGTTAGATGTGAAGATCTTTCAGAATGATAAAACATTTTGGACAAATTCTAAATACACAGAAGTATCCACTGAAATTCTTAGAATGCGGTGCTTTCCAGAGGAAAAGAGAGCAGATGAGAGAAATGGAGGGGGAGTATAAGCAGACCACAATAGCTAGAGAAGCAGGTGGGGGATGTATAAACACACCAGGATTAAGGGTATGAAATGTACGGTAGCAGAAGCGTGTTTATGCATAGGCATGTATAGAATCATAGAATTGTTTAGGTTGGAAAAGACATTTATGATCATAGAGTCCAACCATTAACCCAGCACTGCCAAGTCCACCACTAAACCACATCCCTAAGCACCACATCTACACATCTTTTAAACACCTCCAGGGATGGTGACTCCACCACTTTCTTGGGCAGCCGTTCCAGTGCTCAACAACCCTTTCAGTGAAGGAATGTTTCCTAAAATCCAACCTAAACCTCCCCTGGTGCAACTCAAGGCCGTTTCCTCTCATCCTATCCCTTGTCACTTGGGAGAAGAGACCAACACCCACCTCCCTACACCCTCCTTTCAGGTAGTTTAGAGAGCAATGAGGTCTCCCCTCAGCCTCCTCCTCTCCAGACTGAATAATCCCAGTTCCCTCAGCTGCTCCTCATCAGACTTGTGCTCCAGACCCCTCACCAGCTTCATTGCCCTTCTCTGGATGTGCTCCAGCAACTCAACATCCTTCTTGCACTGAGGGGCCCAAAACTGCACACAGTATTGGAGGTGCGGCCTCACCAGTGCTGAGTACAGGGGCACAATCACTGCCCTACTCCTGCTGGCCACACTGTTCCTGACACAAGCCGGGATGCTGTTGGCCTTCTTGGCCACCTGGATACACTGCTGGCTCACGTTCAGCTGGCTGTCGACCAGCACCTCCAGGTCCCTTTCTGCCAGGCAGCTTTCCAGCCCCTCTTCCCCACGCCTGTAGCATTGGGTGGGGTTGTTGTGACCAAGGTGCAGAACCTGGCACTTGGCCTTGTTGAACTTCATACAGATCACCTTGGCCCATGGATCCAGCCTGTCCAGATCCCTCTGCAGAGCCTTCCTACCTTCGAGCAGATCAACACCCCTGTGCAAGTCGGTGTCATCTGCAAACTCACTGAGAGAGCACTCAATCCCCTCGTCCAGATCATTGATAGGATACTAAACAGAACTGGCCCCAGCACTGAGCCCTGGGGAACGCTGCTTGTGACCGGCTGCCAGATGGATTTAACTCCGTTCATTGCAACTCTTTGGACCTGGCCAACCAGCCAGTGAAGCGTACGCTCATCCAAGCCATGCGCAGCAGTACATTACTGGTCTCCTCTGTAGTTCTCCATATTTGATGCTTTGACCTCTAAAATCACAGTGGTGTACAGAGGAGAACAGTTTGAGATACAGCAATCTCTGTAGCTGTACAGAGAATCAGAGGATAACCCAGGCTGGAAGGAACTTCAGAAGGCCATGGATTCCCACCAAACTGAACCGCTGCTGTTTTGTAAATTTGCACTATGGCTTAAATGCTGCTCTGCCATGAAATTCTACAAAACGTGTCTGGGAAAGCCCATGAAAGATAATCTCCCAGTCTGAAAGCTGTGTCAACCATACTTAAGCAGCCATCAGAAGCAATTCGTCTAATGTATTCTTAAAAATTCTCACTGCTAGACATTTCCATAACCGCTCCAGGTAACCCGTTCCGGTGCTTTAGAGCATTGGGTAGACCATGATCTTCAGCATCACAGCAGTCCAAGATGAGTTGGTACCACAGTTCAGAAGCACAGAGTGCCTGCTGAATTAAAATAGCAGGAGACAAGTAGGCATAACTTCATTTATCGAACAATCGAGTTCAAGATGCTATCTTGAACTTGTGTTCCCAGACAGGTAAATTCTGCTGCTGTAAGCCGTCTATTGTTCTAGCAGTCATGGGAGTATTTATCTGGGGATGTTGCAGCTGGAAACGTTTAAATTGAGCCTAATTGAGAGACTGAAAAAAAAAATAATCGTAATGAAAAGACTGAAGCGAAAACAATTAAGTGTATACTTGGATAATTAGGAACCTACATTAATTCAAGGACTTTTAGAAGAGGAATTGAGTGGAATTGTGCGAAGTATTTTCCTGTATTGTGATGTGAGTGCTGTTATGCTTGTGAAAGTGAGGTAACCGTTAGCTGAAGCAGCTTGTACAGCTGGGAAAAGAGCTAATCCATGCCATTTGTATTTGGTCAGGAGGACGGCAGGCAAAGATTGCTGAATGATAATAAAACTGGAAGAATATCTGCATAAAGGGGAATGCAAGTAGAGAATTCAGTCCATTAACCCCTGTCTAAATGAGCCCCTCTGGGCTTTCCAGAGCGGCAGAGTCGTTCAGCATTTTTCTGAAGGAAGGTTGCTGTATTTTGCTGACCGACACCATCTGATTTCTACAGCCCAACGATGTCAGAAATGCTGCAAAAGCGCTGGGTGAAAGCCTTATCTTCACTCCTTGTTGCTGCTAGGGGTTATCACAGCTTGCTACTTTCACGATATCGTAGGCGAAAATCCGCGCTACGCTGTTATCCGCTGTTGCTGTTGCTGTCGCTGTCACAGCCCAGCCCTCTCTGCTGCTGACATCAGATGGAGTTATAAGCACCAAAGAGAAATGAAAAATCAAATCAAATTGCCCACTGAGTGACTCAATGGCATTTTCTGTTTATTAGATGTGACGACATGATAAAATGCCATCATTCCTGGGCAGTCTAAAAGTAATCACTAGCAATTTATTTGATAATTCTCTCTCTGGGCTCTGTCTTCATTTCCAGTCTGCACAAGAAGGGGTATTTATCTGCCTAAATTTAGCTATTTTGCTTGGGTTTCTGCGTTTGCCAGCTTGTCTCCTCGTCTGCCTAGGAGAGATGGAAACACCTTCAGAGGGTTTTTGAGTAGGTGTTGAACACTGAGTCACTGTCTGGGAGAGCCTCTTCTCCTGTGTTTCGTTGGGCGAGTTGCCTCCTTTACGTAAATTGAAAGTTAGGAGGCGTGACTTTCCCCCTTGGTAGAACGTGACCCCTCTGGAAGTAAGCTGAGAAACCCCACGTCGTGCTTCTCCTCTCCTCTTTATTGTTCTTCTATGGCTTACAATCACTTGAGAGATTACAGCATGGAAATAACTATATAAAGAGATTTTTTTTAAAGTTTATTTTTTTTTTTTTAAGAGTAAGAGCTACAGCCCAAGATCCTGCCTCCAAAAGAATTAAAAAGCAAATGTCTAGGATAGAGCATGAGAACAGGACAAAGATATGACCAGCATCCTCTAGTCCTTTCCCCAGTTCCAAGTATTTTTAAGACAGAAGCATCCTGAGGTAAGACTGTGTCTGTGTAGTGAGGAACTGCCAATGGATATCTCTTCCATGAATTTGTCCAGTTTATCTTTAATCCATATGAACTTTCACTGTCATATGGCAAGGAGATCCACAGCCGTGCTACTTTTGTATGAAAAACCAAACCTTTTGGTTTGTTTTGAGTTTGGTGCTTGCTGGCTTCATCTGAAGCCACTTGTTCCTTGCACTGAAGGAGATGACGAATGGGCCATCTCACCGCACTACCTCTATGCCATCCATAATTTTGGAGACCTAGCTCATATGTCTGTTGTTTGGTTTTCCAGTTTTCTAAGTTTTGGACGTTTACAGCAGGCATTCCCTATCTTTTGAACAACCTTGGTTCTGCTCTGTGAATTTTGCCTAGCCTTGCCTTTTGAGAGGAGACCAGAATGGCTCGCAGTAGTTCCCACTGCCCCCCTCGCCCCTTTACCCTGTCCAACAGGTTTCAGGGCTCCTTGACATGATCCTTTTCAAAGGTTTAGCATTTGAGCAAATTTGGAACAGCATAGAGTATATATGCAAAAATGGCTGTCTTCCAAATTTCAGGTTCCTGTTCTAAACCCTGGGAGCACTGAGGGCTGGCAAAGGAAATGTCACCAGGACTGTCTTGGGTGGGGGGGTGAGTCTACTTCTTTTGTTGTTGTTTTATTTTTTAATAGCTACTTGGAGAGGGTCCAGAGGAGGCCACAAAGACGATCAGAGGGCTGGAGCAGCTCTCCTATGAGAACAGGCTGAGAGAATTGGGGCTGTTCAGCCTGGAGAAAAAGAGGCTCCGGGGAGACCTTAGAGCAGCCTTCCAGTGCCTAAAAGGGGCCTACAGCAAAGATGGGGAGAAACTCTTCTGCAGGGTCTGTTGTGATAGGACGAGGGGTAATGGTTTTAAAATAGAGGGAGGTAGATTCAGATTAGATATTAGGAAAAAATATTTTCCACTGAAGGTGGTGGAACCCTGGCCCAGGTTGCCCGGAGAGGTGGTGGATGCCCCGTCCCTGGAAACATTCCAGGCCAGGTTGGCCGGGGCTGTGAGCAACCTGATCTGGTTGGAGATGTCCCTGCTCCTGGCAGGGGGGTTGGACTGGGTGGGCTTTGAAGGTCCCTTCCCACCCAAACCATCCTGTGATTCTATGTTTCATCTTAGGAAAAACCTCAAGAATGATTGAAATGGAAAGTGGAATCTTTCAGCCATGTTCGGAGTCTAGCAAATTTCTGTGTAGCTGAATGAAGGTTGGGGATTGAAACGCGCTTACCAGAGGCACTTTGCTGCTCTGACAGAGCGCTGGTGTGTGTGACTGTGTCTGACTTCTTGTCTTTTTTGTCCAGTGGGTGAGGAAGATGGTGAGGGGGGTTCACAAGCTCTCCCTCTTCCATCGTGTTCTTGCAACGCAGTTGGAATTTGCTGCAACACGTGTGCTTTTTATAGGGATAATAATCATGTTCACATGACCTCACGCAAAGCGGTGCTGGCCCTGGGTACTCTCGATGCTGTATTTGAAATGCACTGCAGTGAAACGACACACCAGCTTATTCTCCTGTGGTGAAAGCCCTCTCGGCTGAATTTACAGCTCTGCTATGCAGACTGCCACGGAAGAGTCAATCCTATTAGGGGATTTCTGAAGCCAGGCTGAACGGCTGACAGAAAGATGGGTCAGCTCAGCTAATCAGCCCTTTGAATGTGTTAGCGCTTCATTCAGGAGAGATGACCTAGAATGGTCAGCTGCCCGCAGCGTCTGTAGGACTGGGAGGTCCAACGCTGCGGCGACCGCTCTCGCAGGAGCATGGCGTCGCGTCAGGCAGGCAAAGCGTTCAGAGACGGGTGTGAGAGATGAGCACAGCGACTTCTCAGTTCAGTTACACGCAAACTACAGGTTTCTCTCCTAATTTTGCTCCACCGACTTCCCAGGCTACTGCCGAGGAGTTTGAACAGTCCTTTGTTACATCACAGCAGCTGTACAAGATAAACTTGTAAAAGAACCATGACCCTATGATTTTTTTGAAAAGGGGCATTGTGAGGGTGGATGAAAAAGGGCTGCATCCCAGAAGCTGTAGGTGATGTGCAAGAGTGCCAGGTGCTTAAAGATGGCCTGGTGCACGGGATGATAGCGGGAGTCAGAGAAAGCAAGAGGGTGCTGCTGCTAGTGTAAATAGAGATGTTAGAAAGAAAATTTAAGGATTTGTTGGCTTATTATTTGTGTAACGACAAGAAGGTATGGGTTTTCATATCCAGGGTCGTTATCCTTTGATTTAGGCCAATATCAGACCCAAAGGCAGGGTGAATGAGTCAAAGGATGGCAAACCCTGGTCAAGAACGAAATACGTGTGTGGGCTTTTTGGTTTCTTGTTTGTTTAGGGGGCGAGGGGACGGGGTGATGTATCACATATGTATATATAGTGCTGTTAGTCACGTCTAGAATTGCATTGACTCACTGGTTTTGATGCACTGAGCTTTCCTTCCAAATGCGTGAAGATGGAGACGATGCAGGCGTACGACGTGGCACCCAAAAAGAAGTGACAGGGAGTGAGGTGTAGCAAAGAGCAGCTCTGCAGAGTTCACTGAGCTTGGGAGAAAGGAGGAGTTGTGCCCAAACCAAGTTTACATGGTATTTACATCACAGTTGCTTGTGTTGAGAGAGACCACTTTAAAGCTAGAAAAGATGGCTTTGTGTTGTGGGCTAGATCTCATTATAGCTGAGGTGAACAATCTGCTGCTTCAATGCCACGAATGTCAGTCGTGATGGCCACAGAGATATCGGGTGCATGTGCATTTCCAGTGGGTTGCTGATGCCAAGGCCTAAAAAGGATTTTAGTGCAGAAGTACCATTTTGTTCTTCACTTCTCATATTCTCATTGTTCCAAATAATAGGAAACTGTTGCACATCTGTTAACATCACAGCTATCCCAGAAAAGATGTTCACATCTAAAAAGGAGTGCTGTTAGGGACACCTTGTTCTCCTCTTCAGCTAGCATTGCTTATATGTTGTTACTTTATATGGACATAAATCTGGGGGTTTTTGGTTTTTTTTTTTCTGTTTATTTAAACCAAGAATGCTGCAGATGCAGATTCCTACATATCATAGAATCATAGAATCTTTAAGGTTGGAAGAGACCTTCAAGATCATCAAGTCCAACTGTCAACCTACCACCACCATACCTACTAAACCATGTCCTGAAGTGCCACATCTACACGTTCTTTGAACACCTCCAGGGATGGTGACTCCACCTCTGCCCTGGGCAGCCTCTTCCCATGCCTGACCACTCTTTCCATAAAGAAATGTTTCATAATATCCAACCTAAACCTCCCCTGTCGCAACTTGAGGCCATATGTGTAGTTTTGTGCACGTTCACAGTGGTAGATGAAAATGATAATTTCAATGGTAGTCTTGTTCTTTGAGTCAGACAACGCACAGATAAATATAGACCAAGAAAAGCAATCTAGTCAAAATCTGACTTCATGACACACAAGCTGTGTAGGAGGACAGTAAGGTTAAGAAAATAGTTGTGTAGTGAATTTTGTTAATGGGGACAAAAGAGAAGTTTCTGCTAATGCTAACTTTTATCAATGACTGAAGTACTTCTGATATAATGTTCCAAAAAAAAAAAAACAAACCCTAGTAAAAGTTGCCACCATGGGACAGATAATGTGGGAAATATTTTCTTTTCAGCTGCATGGATGTCCCTGTTCCACCTGTTCCTAGGCTGCCCCGTTTTTTCCTGTAGACGTTGTCTCTGCTGATGGGATTCTCTATGACTGTAGCTTCCTCCGTAGGTCTGAGCATTGCTTAAGAACATTGTGTGGTACAGTACTACAAATAAAACCTTCCAATAAAGTAAATTGATGCTCATTAGAAATTATTTGCTTACTGTTATTTACTGATTTGCTTACAATCAAGGAGATCGGCATTAGAAATTGAACACAGTTATGTTCAATCTTTTTTGGGGAGGTTTAGGGATACAGATTTCTCTGTACATATGACTGTATATCAAACTATTTGTTGAAAGAAAATAAAATTTGTTTGCTAACAGTCTCATGACCAACGAGATAAAAATAACCAATATGTGATTGCGTGTAGCGTCTTGTTTTGCTTGTTTTTCATGGCAAGCTGTTGTTTTTGGCAAATTAAACGACTCGATGAACCTTCCTTTGGGTAACCGTTGGAGTCTGCTGTGTTTGGAACATGAAGAGCAAGGCAAAATAACAGAACCATTCAAGTGGAAGGGATCGCGCTGCTTTTTGAGATATGGTCATCAGCACTAACAAGTGAATTGAATTGTTTTCATAGCAGTTCTGTCGGAAAGGATCTGCAATAAAATTGCCAAGTACAAATTTCAGTGTTAGCTTCCTCAAGGATTAAAAAAACTCCTCAAGTATACAAGACTGTGTAAACAACCAGGAGATATTTTTATTAAAAAGAAAATGTTTTTCTTATTTTCATCTCTAGGGTTTTTTTTTTCAGTCTTTGAAGTTTACTTTTCCCCTCAGTCATGAATATTACAGTGGTTTTTGTTTTTAATGAAAGCTAAGGTTCTCAATTAGTGCTTCATGTCAGAAGCCGAGCCTTTCAGCAAACCAGCACAAAGCTTGAAGCAGAATAGAGAATAAGCAACGCTGCCTTGACACCGCACAGAAGTGTTCATTAAATAACTCCGTCAAGATCACGCTTCCAGCCTTGCTCTACACTCCTGGATTATGGGTAGTGTTTCTGACCTCAGGTTTTTAGCAGTTCAGCTGTATGTGGTGTTACTTTTCATAGAAACAGGGGAATCTTGCTTCTATTAAATGACCCAAGTATGATTTTTAGGACTGGGAGATCAGATCTGAAGGAAACAAAGATGCTTTTGGCAAACAAATTTAGATTTAGATTAGACATTAGGAAAAAATTTTTTCCACTGAGGGTGGTGGAACACTGTCCCAGGTTGCCCAGAGAGGTGGTGGATGCCCCATCCCTGGAAACATTGCAGGCCAGGTTGGCCGGGGCTGTGAGCAACCTGATCTGGTTGATGTCCCTTCTCCTTGCAGGGGGGTTGGACTGGGTGGCCTTTGAAGGTCCCTTTCCACCCAAACCCTTCTGTGATTCTATGAAACAAAGATCCCTTTTTCTTGTGTTCTCTCCAATTATGGCTTGCCTCTCTAAGTGCAGAATTCTATTCTATCAAATGACAATTCAAATGACAATTCAAGAGCTGGCCTTCTCCTCAGATTCCCTTTGTGCATGTATGCGCATGCGTGTATTACCCTCATGTATTTATTTTGCTATTTAGGTTGGTTTTACAGCAATCCAAATCCTGTCAGGCTGAGCTCCAGCCTCTTCTAGCTTTGTGAAACATTTCCAGAGGAAATGTTGAAATGGACAGATTTCACGTCTCGGTTGCTTGCACCCCAGTAACTATTACCTGGTCTCAGTGCCTGGTCATAAGATAACTTGGTACTTTTAGATATTTGTTCTGTGACCTTGCTCTGAATTTTTGACCTGACTGAACTTTTCACAGTCTTTGTGGTGGTTCAGACTTAGAAAATTAGAATTGATATCTGCTATAGTTAAGAGTTAAGTTCCCTACAAATAGCCAGACTGAAAACAGCTGCATATATTTTCAAATCAAAATAGTAAAGTGAATAATATATATGTATTTATTTTTTTTTTTAAGCTGAGGTAATGAGAGCCTGAGAGCCGCGCAAGTCTCAGCTGCAGCAAGTTGGCCTACCCAACCAATGAGGCAGTAGAGGGAGGAGGATGGAAGATGCAGGTACATTTTTTGTTTGCTGAGGACTCTTGAAGTTGTCTGACTGTGATAGTGCTAGCACATACATTGTACAAACACTTTAAAATGACTCCAGCAGTGTTCAGCTCTTACCTGTCGATGTAGTGTGGTGCTTTTCAGAATGATCAAAAGCATGGGGCCAAATGAGTCAAAACTTCATCTGGGATTGTGTCACCTCTAGAGTCAGGATCTCTACCACTGTTCATCTCAACCCCAGTGCTAAACTCTCCTAACTACTTCCCAGGCTGTGTCTTAGAGTTGGGACGTGGAAGGTGCTCAGATTTGGCATTATTGCAGGAATCAAGGTCTACTTTGGTAAACAAAAATACGTGTTGGTTTGTTGTTCTCCTCTCCTCCCAACATGAAGGTGTCTGAAACATGCTTAGGGTGTTCCCTTTACTTGCATAGTGGTCTGACAGCTACCCGATTGTGAAACGTTTTCCTGGCATGGATGAACTATGTGAGGTGTTTTAGAAAGAGATTTAATTAAAAATGTTTGTTTCAGAGCCTCCTGCTGGCTGGAGCTCTGTAGTGCTAAAGATGGACTAATTACTGTAAGAGTTTTTGGAACCAGTGGAAGAAACCCATGGTTTGCAGTCAGTGACAGATCTGATCTGTGTTATACTAAGTATCTTCTAAAATAAATGGACACAAGGTACAGTGTGTGCACAAACCAAAAACCCTAAACTGTCCTATCTAGAATTTTTTCAGAAGTATGTATATGTCAGTTTATTTTCCTAGCAATTTCTAGTAAATTTTCTATTTAAATTACATCTAATCTAGTTCTCATCTAAGGTTTTTTTTTTTCATCACTTACTTTCATGACAGCAGGGCCATAAAACAGAGCTTAAAAATATTTGTGTGTCCCTTCCCTCCTCGCCCCACACCCTTCTCCCAAGAGGTCCCACCCTCATGAGTAAAGACTCATGACACACAACAGTGTATGTTTGTACGTACACGTACACAGCGGGTGCCACGTTAATTTACAGAACCTGCAGTCCTCTTACCACTGGTGGGGCTGTAAATTGTATATCCTCCACTTTGTCCCATGGCTTTGCTTCAGGGATCTGAAAAGAGATTCCCTTGGTTCCTCACAGGTTCCGCCTTGGGCCTGAGGTCTGTGGACACCCCCTACTGGGAGTCCCTGCGGTTGCGCCTCATAAATCTTCCTAATTTATAAAGGTATTTCTAGAACATTGAAGTTTTTCTCTTACCTAGAAGTGAGTCCCTGCTTGCTTTCTTTTAAAAAATTATATTTCTTTTAAAAATCCAACCTAGAGCGGCCTACCTAGTTTCACTGGAAACCTGGGAGGAAACATGCTTTCCCTGAGTCATAAACAAGTTTGGTGCGTGGGTGAAAGGCATTATTTAGATAAACAAATAATTCCCTCCCTTAATTACAAGGGGGAAAGCTATGCATGTTTCTTTTGTAAACAATCAAGAGCAAAATTGTGTAACATAACATTATCAGAAAAGGCTGAAAATCTGTAGGATTCTGAACACAATGGTAGAAAGGGCATGGAAATGCCTTGCATTTAGGAAATATAAATTCTTTGCATTTGTCCTTTGTTATATAAAACTTGCAAACAGTGTGCAGTTTTGTACTGGCCAGGAAGCAGCTGTGACGAGCTTCTCGGTGGTCAACACGACTGCAGAGTCAACAAATGGGATAACATCACGGCCCATAGCTAAAGGAGTCAAAGCTGTAAACTGTGGCCCAGAATAAAGAACACCTGCCAACCACTGCACCTTCTACACAACTGCTCTTGGATAATTTCAAGGGCCGGAAAGGCGGATTACTGCTGTCACTCTAAGGTGAAAGTTCTGCTTTTCTACTCCAGAAGATCCACAGATATCTCCTGGGAGGTGGCAATAATGAGCTGATGACTTCAACCTCAATCTGAAAAGTCTCCCCATGATTCATAGATGTTGTGGACTCCATTCTCCATTTCCCTAACGCTTAAGGGAGATTTTATCCTCATATTGGCCCCCTCATCAGTGAATGTATTTATTGGAAGTCTGGCATAGAAGCAGGAGTTACCTGGTAGGGGTCATACTCTAAAATGTCCCCCAGGCCTATCAGCCACCAGCCTCTGTGCTTGTGGCAAGTGCTGCTCTAGAATGTTAATCTTTTTTTTTCTTTAGATCTATAAAATATTGCCTTTCCTTAGGATACTGTGCTTAAATATGTTGGAGTCTTACCAGAGGAAATAATCTGAAACACAAAATAGTTCTGTTTTATTTTTTTAATGGGAGGTTCTGGAATGAAGTTACATGATTTTACAGCCTGAGAAGAGCTCATTGGGCAGCTTTAAATTTTTTTAAATTCTGTTTTGTTGCTGTTACTGTGATGTCTGAATCTGTTGTGTTCCATATGGAGAGCAATACTGCACTTATCCAAGGCACAGCCTCGAGCTAGCATCTGCATCAATGTCAGTTAGGGATTTCAGACCTGACTTCTTGTTCAGTGTTTGGTCTGGAACTATTTTATGAAAAAAATAGCTTACCTACTCTTTCTGCATTCAGTTATGAGACCCCTCAGTCCCTCCTTCCTCTTTATGCAAGAAATAACTCTTTAATAGAGACATTTATGACTTTTCATTACTGTGAATGATAGCCCTGTGTCTGCGTTCGGAGTACATCTCAGCTGAAATGTTCCCAGTCAGCTCCTCTAAGAACATCTACCCTTGAAACTCTGTTTAGATAAAACCACAATTCATTTATTTTGATGCAGCCCACACTTTTCCTGAAACAAGCTCATTATATTCCACAATTACCTAAATGCATTTCTTCCATTTTTTTTTTATCAGAGGTTGGACATCTATGGATTGAGGAAATGGTGACAGTGATAGGAATGCGTGATCTCTAAAATAATGGAAGGAAGAGCCTCAACACAAAGCTCTCTAGCTTTATGCAATGCATGACGGTAAGACAAAGACACATCGTGTTGCTTTATCGTATGAGAATCAGATTTTGGCATGCACTAGAGAAATGAGGTTTGTTGCACCAAAAACAAACTAAGGTAAAAAAAAATAGCCCAACTTTTCGTGCTTTATTAGTCTAAAAACATTTTCATACGTTCAAGGGGAAGTACTATTAGAAGAGCAGAAAAGGAGGACTGGGGAAAACAATCTCTTACCAACAGGCTGAAGCCGTGGTCTTGGGCCATCCTGGCAGGATGGGAAGGAATCTGGGTGCAGAACTCTTCATGGCAGTCAGGCAGCCCATATTTTTGCTTCCTTCACCAGGTGTGGTCAACTTGGTCCCTTTCTCAGAAAGGCCGCAACGTGCATAAGGAGCAGTCGAACACTAAATGGAAGCCGTGTTCTAAAGGGCCTGACGAGCAGGCTTGGAGAGATTCATTCAAACGTGTACCCCTCTTCTTTGTAGTGCGAGCGTGATGAAAGGAGAGTAAGAGAATCTGTTTAGCGCTTCTTCTCCAGAATCAGATGCATGTTCCTGAGATGGAAGCTGGTTTGTGTGACTTGAGGAGGAGGACCTGTGTTTTACGGTGCTTCTCTCAATCTTTCTATTCCAATCTTTCACGTTAAGAATGCAGTGCAGAGGGAGGTGATCTGCTAAGCTTCTCCCAGCTTGCTATGCTATCCTGTTGTTGGTTTTTTTTAAAAAAAAAAAACCTACGTCAAAAAGGAAGTGGTATGTTTAGCCCATAGCTGCTGTTGAGTCATCATTAAGAATCACTTGCCTTCTCCATATTAAAAGTTCATTTTTTTTCCCCGAATTTAGTAATTAGGAATGTTGTAATGTAAATTCGTGTAAATTCAGTAGAATTTACACAGTTCTTGTTACTGCTTCAAAGAAACAAGATGCTACAAGTTGATTTAAATGAAAATATTAACGCGCTAGAGAGCTGCCTGTGCAGAATTTGCTGTGGCTTCTGTAACACCCGTATTTATTTTGTCATATGGGCAATTTTGCCTACTCACACATCATTTATCAGGACGTTCAATATAATTATCAAAGGTTATAGTGCTTGGATTTTTGGTTTTGAGCATGACTTGTGTTTCTGCTATTACTTGGAAATGAGTCTGTACATAACTTCTTTCAATTTCTTTCTGTCAGAATCAGATGTATCATTTTAAAGGAACAAGCCCACAGGGCTTCCAGGTTTTGTCAATGTGCAGCAAGTAATTTAATGAGCAATGTCTTTAATATCAGATCTCTGCTCTGGTATTTTAATACTCTGAAATTTTACTGTATGATGCAATAACATTGCTGACAAGGGTGATTACGTCTTTGATATCAGGATAGAAAAAGACAGGTTAGGTTTCCTGCAGTATTTTGTCTGTTATCCCCAGCTCAAGAAGGACTACAACATGCTCTGTAGGATCACCTAAGAACTTATTCTGGCAGTTTGAGTGAGACTTTAAAAAAATCTTTTATTTAAGCACAATTTTTAATTCATAAGAACGTTAAGAAAGCCCACCTCTTCCATGGAGGCATTGGACTTTTTGTGATTAATTTCTGCAGCAGAGTGATACTCCCTCTACATTTTTCTCTGCCATGGAGAAAGAGAGAATCCAAAGGGATACCATCCATCATAGCTTGCATGACAAAGATTTATGCTTTACTGTGACTCGTCCAAAAAAAGCTTGCAGAAAAAAAGAATTAAGACGAAGAGGTTCAAACATGCGTGTTTAAACCTAAACACACTTTCAAATTTAGACTGTAGTTCTTCAGTTTTATTTTTAGAAAACATCCAGTTCCCTGCAGATGCCCTTGGAAGGCAGGACTAAACGGTTTTTAGGCACTGAAGTCCCCTCTCAGAGTTGTTAAGCATAAGCAGCAGATACCAGTTCTAGATATCTACCTACCTGATTTTAAGCATCCAGTTTGAAAAATGTGCTCCAATTCACGCAGAAAGCTGGTTGTAGAGCCAGTCTTAGGGAGAAACTTTTGGGTTCCCAGTGTCATGTCTGACCACCGTTGAGACAGACAAAGAGTACTGCTGTTTTGATCTATTTGCAAAATTTTATATTGAGGAATAATACCTTATTTGAGCAGAGGGAGGTAAAAAAGTTGCCAAAGACATTGACATACAGGAATCTAAGCCAAACAGCACTTGACTCCGTATGTCTGGAACACTTTAATGCTTCAGACTCTCCTACAATGGTCTTGCCCATGCAACATAAACCTTATTAATGCGTTTAATAATTCTGAGCCAAGTCTGCCTTTTGGCACTTGTAGTATTAGTAGAGAAGACTATATTTCATACCTTGACAATGCTACTACTATAGAAGATTCCTTCTTTTCTTCCCTTTCCCTGCAATATTTGAGAACTTGGACAGGTCAGCTAGCCTCTCTCGCAGTGATCAGTATGACGGCATACAAGATCTATGTCTGTCCTATTATCAGTTTCTCCAGGTTACTGGACTGCAGTAGCCTTGTTCCTTGATGTGGGGCTGCAAGTTGGAGTGTTATTTTTTTTTAAAAAAAAGGGAGAAATGGCTTCAGTCATATGTCACACAAGCCACTGTTTCTGTACTAGGTGACATGCATCCAGCCACATGAGCCTGGTGTTTCTAATACTGATATTCCGCTCAACCGCCTGTTCTAGCCATGAAGAACTAAGCAGGTTATGTATGATTGTAATGCTTCCCTCAACGGCAAAAAATTGCACACAACTCTTTTTCCGAATTTTCATTTATGTTTGTCAGTCTGTTGACTCCCTCACGTATCTTCTGTTTGGCATGTTGTCTCTCTTCCATGTTGCAGGTAGGAGTGTTTTAAAAGTCGCACAAAAATGGATGCCCTGAGTGTTGAGTTTTTGCTCGTTCACACCCTTTTTCTCAGCAAAATGAAAGGTGTTGCCCTGAATAGCACACGAAAATTGGCAGGAGTTACAGATGGCACCGTCAAATAACCAAAGAAAAAGTAATGTCCCATTTACTGCGATTTGTCTGGCAGAGCTTAGGATGCTTCTGTCACTTCCCTGATGCTTTGCCATAGTTATCCATGGTCGATGGACAAGACTTGTCATTTAGAACAGAGCCAAAGAGAACAGAGAAAGCAGAGTCACAGAAAATTTATTAGTTTGTATTGAAAAACTGCTATTGAGAGTTTTGATATTCGCTTTATGTAATTCTGCACTTGCTGTACGCTATAGTGGCTTGACTCAACGAAGATCTTTCTAGTTTTTTAAATGTACCTTTTTCTGAGGGTAACACACAGAATCTCTCTGCACGCCTTGTAAATGGCTCACCTATGCTGGCTGTAAAACTACGTATAACTGCGGCATCAACTTTGGCTCGTTCTCGTTTTTAAAAAACACCCAAATAAAGGGAGCAACCACAGCAATTTGTATTAGATATGCAGAGTCAATTCACCGGCTTCTAGCCTTTTAAAGGTCTACAGGATGTTCTGTACAACAGCCATGTGTCATTTAAAACAGTGTGTTGCCCTTTCAGGTGTAACTGGGTTTACATCACATTTATTCTCCGCAGTCTTTTCTCTGGTCTGTCCATGAGACCGAAATCACCACAAGGTAACTTGCACAATGCCCTAAAACTTCAATAATTTTTAAAAAAAAGAAAAGAAAAGAAAAACAAACTGATAAAAAACCCCCAACCACCAAACTAGGAGTAAAGTGAAAATTCTGTTCTCATTTAAATTGGAATATATCCAGAATGTCAGTGCAGAGATCTATTGAAAGGATTTATGAAGAAGCAGGTTAACAGTTCTGGGAAAGGACACAAAAATAGGAAAGCCCAGGAGACAGGCTGTTAACACGGGGCTGAGGATCCACCACCCCTTGTTGCTCGGATCCTGAGCAGTCCAAGCCACCTTAGGGGAACTCACTTCTTCTCTATCTCTTTTTATATCCTCTCTGCTCTCTGTGTATCAAGACTGGTCCATCAGAGGTCCATGTGGCATCACTGCCGCTCAGCTGGAAGTTCATCACCCGTGTAAGGAAGCAATTGAACGCTCTGCTCTTTCCCATTTGAGAGTATGAAGCACAGCGGTGACTGGTATTTTTCTTTTCTCCAAAGAACTTGCATAATGTCTTCATATCTTCCTTACTCTTTAATTTGTTCTTAAATTTGTGAAATATTGATTTCCTGGAGCGAAAAACTAGCATAAACTGGTAGATTTGGTCATAATAAAGATGAGGCCTTGGAGAAATCGTGTCGTGTGGGTGGAATTAAGTCGCTATAGTTCAATATTGAAAACAATAAAGGGAGTAAGTACGTAATGGGAAATAGCTTGAGAGCACATCATTAGCAGGAACAAATATAAGATGATGAGGACATAAATCCAAAAACTCTGAGAAAACAGAAAGGAGGAATAAATCAAGCAACTCAGTTTCCAGATATGACACTACAGTTTTTTTCTACTGCACTCTGAAGGGCGATGAATGTAGGAAGAGGCTGATGTGGGACTATATCTTTCTTTAGAGTGCTCTCACTGGAGTCAAAATGAGAAGTGATATGTATATTAAAAGGGAGAATTTGAGCCAGAATTTTCAACCCTTTACTTACATTTTAACGAATCTATCAATGCAACTAAAATAAGTGACCCGACTTCTAGAATAACCTCTGGTTATCTGCTTCACCCACATAAAATCCAGTATAGAATCATAGAATCATAGAATCATAGAATGGCTTGGGTTGGAAGGGACCTTCAAAGCCCATCCAGTCCAACCCCCCTGCAAGGAGCAGGGACATCTCCAACCAGATCAGGTTGCTCAGAGCCCTGTCCAACCTGGCCTGGAATGTTTCCAGGGATGGGGCATCCACCACCTCTCCGGGCAACCTGGGACAGTGTGCCACCACCCTCAGTGTAAAAAATTTTTTCCTAATATCTAATCTAAATCTACCTCCCTCTATTTTAAAACCATTACCCCTTGTCCTGTCACAACAGGCCCTGCTGAAGAGTTTCTCCCTATCTTTCCTGCAGCCCCCTTCAGGCACTGGGAGGCCTCTCAGGTCTCCCCGGAGCCTCCTCTTCTCCAGGCTGAACAGCCCCAACTCTCTCAGCTGTCCTCATAGGAGAGCTGCTCCAGCCCTCTGATCATCTTTGTGGCCTCCTCTGGATCCTCTCTGACTGATCCATGCCCTTCTGATGTTGGGGGCTCCAGAGCTGGACACAGTACTCCAGGTGGGGTCTCACCACAGCAGAGCAGAGGGGCAGAATCCCCTCCCTTGACCTGCTGGCCACGCTGCTGGGGATGCAGCCCAGGATGCGGCTGGCCTTCTGGGCCACAAGTGCGCACTGCTGGTTCATGTTGAGCTTCTCATCCACCATCACTCCCAAGTCCTTCCCCTAGGGCTGCTCTCCATCCATTCTCCGCCCAGCCTGGATTTGTGCCTGGGATTGCCCTGGCCCACGTGCAGGACCTTGCACTTGGCCTGGTTGAACTCCATGAGGTTTGCATGGGTCCACGTCTCCAGCCTGTCCAGGTCCCTCTGGATGGCATCCCTCCCCTCCAGCGTGTTGATGGCACCACACAGCTTGGTGTCATCGGTGAACTTGCTGAGGGTGCACTTGATCCCACTGTCCGTGTCGCCGACAAAGATGTTGAACAGTGTATCCATACAAAAGTTAGGATCCTAATTAAACCTGATGAGGGGAAAAAAAAACAAAAAAGGAAGCTTGCTATTCCTCTTTAGGAAAACTGCCTGGCTACCTGTCATGCCTGCCTGTGCTCTGGTACATGTCTAGATGAAATGAATGAGTCCTCTTTAAGGTGTTCTGCTAGAAAGGTTTGCTAGAATGGCTTCTGCAATCTGCGAAGAGAAATTACATGAAAATTGATGTGCATTCAGGTAGAGGGGAAATACTGATTAGGAATTAACATTTATTTTCCATGTGATAAATAGCTGTCAGTGGACAAAAGTTCTCAGGACGGGTTTGGGAAGACACAGATTTGACTGGAAGTGATCTCTAGCACATGAATGTTACGTTTCAGCCATACATTTGGTAGTAATAATGATATGACTGTAACTCTCTATTACTTTTCAGAGGTGGTGAGTCAGTTTAATAAAGGGGTGGCATCAGCTTCGTCTGATGTAGTCTACATTGTGAGTCCCATCTCAAATTTGCTGGTTCCCCTTAGTGTGTTGGGGCATGCAACAGGCCAATTTAATCTTAAAAATGGATAGTGTATGACCTAAAAGGTTGTGGTATTGCCTAATTAAAAGCCACTGCATGTAAGGCTCCACTGCAAGCAAGAAATATTTCCCCCCCAGGAAAACATAAATGCTATCTTCCCTCTTCCTAGGAAGGGGTTATTTTTCCAGAATGTGATAGTACTTGAAAAAAATTAAAGAAAACCACAAGAGCAATTTTACTGTGTCAAGCCAAAAGTCTGTTTAGTCGTCTTTTGTCTTCAGCTATGGAAGCAGTGACTAGATGTAAACGTAGGACAAGCGTAGAGTGATCCACTCCCTTAGCCTATGGGAATCTGCAGTCAAAGAGTTGAAGACCGCATGAATTTTGTTCATGTCCATCCATGAAATGGTTTAATTCCTTTTTGAACTTGTTTATGTTTCTGATCACCACACTGTCCTGTGGCAGAATAATCAACGGGGTATAGAAAAATATTTCTTCTTCTCAGCTTTTAAGAGCAGTACTGAATAACACGACTCAGGTAATTGTGGTGCTCTGAGAAACAGTCAATAATCGCTTCCTATTCATCTTCTCCACATTGCTCATTTCATGCAGCTCTATTATACTCCATCTTTGTTGTCAGGTTTCAACTCTGAAGAGTCTTTTTCTACTTAATCTCTGTTTTTAGAAAATAATTTTGTACTTCTTATCATCCTTTGTTGCCCTATGTGTGTTACGAGGTGAGATTACTAGAATTGCACTCAAGATTCAAAGTGTGGGCACCCAAAGGATTTATGTAAAAGCATAATGATATTTCATGTTTTCTTCTCTGTTCTTTTCCTAAAAATTTCCAGCATCTTATTTACATTTAGACCACAGGGCTCTGAAATGATATTTTTATCAAAGGTACTGTTATTTTTGAGCAATATCAGAGATGCTAGATTATTTTTTGAGTAGGAGCAGATTATTTGGAGCACATCATTTTCTACTTATGTTTCCCTCATGCACATTTTTTCATTTATTGATGATGAATTTTATCTGCTGTTTAAGTACTCAGCATTGTCAGGTCTTTCTGGAATTCTTCTGGGTTTGTTATGGTCTTTATTACCGTGAATAATTTAGCCTCCACAATAGAGTCGTTTATTCTTATCATTTGCCTCCTATCCTTTAGAAAATTATTAATCCGCCAGGGGATTTTAATTCTTATCCAATGATAGTTTGGATAGTCCTTAAAGGTCATTGAGGGACCCTCCATGGCTGGACTACACTAGCTCATTTGCAGCTTCAAAAGTTTAATATATTTGAGATTTGACTTTCATTGAAAAAGGAGAAAAGTTGACTCACTTTCCATTCTATCATATTTGTTGAAGTGACTAGTAAATTTATTTCTTATTTTACTTGCGACCTATCTACCCAACTTAAAAGCCCTTTTCTGGCTTTGTTGTTGCTTGGATCACCCTTGCCACCATTCCTTCACCTGATATAGAGGCCAATTTAAGCAATAAGGCTTTATAGCACAGCTAGTAAACAGGCAATTTCATGACCAAATTCTTTTAAACTCATTGATGAATACTATCTGGTGTGCTGTTCAGGTGGTGTTTTGTCTCTTATTCATTTAATTGATTTCAATAAGTAAAAGTTTTCTGTAGACACTGCAGATTTTAATAGGGCTGTAAATGTGTCCCTGAGAAGGGTGTGAGAAGGTCACCTCTGCATTGTGAACATCAACACGTAGATATCAGCGAGCTTTTACACTGTGGTCTTACCTTCATTGAATATTTACCCTGGTTCCAAGCACCATCTACCATGCATCCTAATTTTTATGCCTTTAGCAAGTTGTCTCTTTATCCTCTCTGACTGGCCATGATAGTTCCCCATTCGACTTTCAGAGTTTTTGCTTTTTTTTTTTGTATTTTCTTCAATTTGTCGTGTTTTCTATTTTCTTAAGGAAGTCAGCTATCCACTCAGTGAAGAATCACCCCTTTCATGTGTTTTGAAGCTGGTTCCTATTAGCTTGGTCCTACTAGCTTGTTTGATGTACCCTACTTCTTGTGTTGGAAAGAGAACAAATAGTTGCATCCTCTCCAGATGGTGTAAAGGCGGGTCTTACCCATTTTACTTGAGTGTTTTCAGGTTATGTTCCATTTTAAAAAAATAATCTCGTGCTATGTTTAAGAACGCACTTCTAGTAAGTGTATTGTTCATATTTCTTCCTTGGATATGCCCATCGAACTGATGTGATTTTATTCTTATCCCTCATTCAGAACTTGTCTGTTAACTTCCATTATGTAATAATTCAGATTACTTCTAGGGAGTAGGGTGAGTTGTGGCTTTGGTGGTTTTGTTTGTTGGTTTTAAAAATGTGTTTGGTTTTTTTTTTGTGTGTGTGTGGTTGTTTCTTTTTGGGGTTTTTTTTTGTTTGTTTTTTAAAGAAACTGGGCCTTTTTATTCTATTACATATCGAGGAAATGCAGATTTTAAAGCACTAGTATACAGTAAGAAATCTCCTCTTGCTTCTGACAACTACTGCAGTTTTTAACAATGTATTATTTATTTTAAAATAATTTAAAACTTATTGTAGTTAGAATTTTCAAAGCAAATTTCATACTAGCATTGGAATGTTTTAAAACTTCCAGTTAGAATGTGTGATTGTAAAGGTACTGTTTTCAAAATAACTGTTGAGAGGAAAAGAAGTTATTTCAACAGAAGAGGAACACATGCTGTTTTTCCAGAGGTATGCCAGCAAATGTTTTGTTTACTTGGAAATTCTTAGGCTGTTTTTTTTCCTGAAGTTAGTACTTCTGTGTTTCCTTCTTCTCTCCTTTTTTTTTTTTGGTAGCCTCTAGCTGCACAGAGACTAACTGCTCCTTCCTTCCAACTCCCTGTTGCTTTTGTTTCGCTTCCTTTCTCAAGGCTGACTCCACTATGCAAAACTTGAGGAGCACATTTCACAAGGAATTGCATTTCTTCCTTCGGTACCCTATGGGCTAGCTTCAGTAGCAAAGGGTGGATGCTCACTAGGGTATTTTTCAGTAAATACATCTTTGGCTCTTCTCTTCCTTTTTGTCTTTAGAGATCTCGCCCTCTTTGACGACATTTAAATAAGACATATATTTATGAAATACGCCATCTACTTTCAAGTAGATTTGAGAGGAGAAAAAAAAGGGAACTAAAATTTTAATTATGAATTGCTTCCTTAGATATGATTAACACTTAAAAAAAACCCAAACCACCAAATATGGGCGAAACTGTGCAAGTGAGTTCCCTTTTTTCATTTTTCTCTCCCTTTGCAATGCAATACAGAATATATTAGCTGCCATATAAGTAGTAATGCAGAGGCAGAGTACTACTGGAGATACACAAGGCAGGATTAAATCCACTGAGTACATATTCATGTATGGTATAAGCAAGGTACAGTCCAGTCCACAGTAGGAGGTAAATAATGGGTCTTGAAGCTTTGGCCATATAGACGAAATAAATGAGAAAGAAATTGGAATCTCCTTTATTTATAGCATTTGGCATTTGACATTTAATGCCACTGACATTTCATTCTTCTAAATAGAAGTTTAGGATGCTGCTGTATTGCACCCTTGAATAATTATGTCCAAAAAAAAATTAACAGTAATACTCACAGTGTGTCTGTTGAACAGCATACTAGTGCTGAATTTATCTAGAATGCCATCTTAAACTGGGAAATGCAATGTGCTTTCAACATGCCAGTTTCAATTTCTTCACTGCTGGGGAAAAAAATAGTCCTCTTTCCAGGTTTTTGAACATATTAAAAAAATCACTCACCCACACAACTGTAACTCACCAAAATCCTTTTCTTGACAATGTTTCCTGCTGCTTGATGTAGGCTGAGGCTTTACATCAGCTCGTAGCATGGAAAAAGTGACATTTGAAATGCAGGTTTTGGCACAGGTCTTTTATTTACGTACTTCGCTAACTCCCCTTTCAGGGAAGGAACACTGTCTCTTGCAGTAAGAGCCTCATTTCATCCGGTCTGTGATGAGGATTCACGATTCAGTCACCAAAATGTAATTAGGGTGGGAAAAAAACCCCAACCATGTATCACTTCAATAAACTGTTCCTTTCTAACAGGTTCAATGTGGTTCGATTGCTCGGAAAAACCTCTGAAGATGGGAAGTTGGCAAGTTACCTAGGCCAGTACAGAGTGACTGAGAACTGGGAACTTTTTATTAAATTGATATGAAACATTTATGTGTAAAGCGTACTTTACCTAATATTGGCTGCATAAATGATTCAGCTGAGAAGGAAAATGGAGATGCTTAGAATAGTAAATTTGACAAGCCTGGTTGAGCTCATGAAAGCGTACGCACACACAGCTTAAAAATAATCCTAAAGTCACCATGATCGCCAGTTTCTGAAATGGAAGAAAAGCAGCCTGAGCTCTTCTTTCCTAGTAAAAACAGGCTAGCAGTAGCAGCAGCAACAAAGCCATCAAGTCCCCTGTGCCCATTAGTCAAATTTATTGTGTAACAACAGTATTTGATCATCAGACGTATTACTTGTGAAGGCCCTCTCTGTGCGCACGCGTGCGCTATCCAGACATTGACTGCAAGAACCCGATTGCCAGACAAGTCGTGTCACATCGTTTGGGTTTTGTTCCTGATTGGATAAAGCACTTGTGGGCACTCATGTAAAACCTGTTTGCAGTGTAAGTCCATCTCTGGTCAAACCAGAAAACACACTTTATTACTATTCCTTGTTTTGTCGCAGGGAGCTAGGCCTACAATGTCTGAAATCACAGCTTATCAACATTTTTTTTAAAAAATCCTTCAATTTTTTCAATTTCTCACATTTTGTCAAGTTTTTCTATTGTTAATTGTGCTAATGAAGAGGAGTTAATGAGAAATTTGAGAAAAAGGGATACTGCCTTCTGCAAAATATTCCCAAACATGAGGTTAAAGATGTAACATAGGTTAAAGATGTATCTGTGTGGTTTGTGCCCTAAAAAAATTGAGGGGTTCTGCCTTTTTCTGCCTGGTGGATGCAAGTTTTGACTTCATATACATATGGTTCATGTACATTTTTGACTTCAGTGAGTCTGCAGATGGGGTTGACTTCCTAAAAGTGGAGCTAATCAGCCCATGTTAGTTTGAGACAGTTATTCTGGAAGAGCTTTGGTTGGCTTGGGTTTAATACAGACTTCAAAGGAACACTTCAGATTTTCCCAGTATGGGGAAAGGAAAATATGGTTTTTACCATTTTCCTATTGAAGTTTTGCTGCAGTGTGCCTCCCTCTGTTGTACCAGAATAGCTGTGACTATTTCTATTTTATTCCTTCCTTAGAGCTCCACAGCCCATCTGGAATAGCCAGGCAGACAGATGTTCAGCTCCAGGTCTATCCAAGAGGACTCAGAAAGATGGTTAAGCGGAAGTTGTTCAGGTAACGCTAATGAGCTGAAACCTGGCTTTGTGTTTGAGTGGTCCCACATTTGCGTCCAGGGCAGTGGCAGGGTCAACTTCCTCACCCTACATGTATGGGGCCAGCTGTGCAGAGGAGGACAGAAGGACTGACTTCCTCTCTGTGAACGATTAGCTCCATCTTCCTCTCCATTCCTTGAAAATGCAAGAGAAATGTTTCTTTAGGAGTGAAAAATGGTGATTTCCTATGCTTATTGCTTTCGCACATAGACATTAAACTGGGAATTTTTTCACTGCAAAGCGAAAAAACAGGTGAAACATTAAGAAATGCTCTCATTACTGGGCAGTAGCTGCTCAAGGATGAGACTTTTGAATATACTGTGTGTCCGTGTTAACTTAAGGCTGAAGGAGTTAAAGAAAAAGTAATTTGCGTAAATCCGTACGCTTATAAGTCACTCAGGGCTCTCAGTTAAAAGGACTTGAACATGCTCATTACCTCACAGGGTTGTAGTCAATATTCCCCAGCTACTTGGATATCTCTCATTGTCTATATTTTGTAGTGCCAGTTAACTTTCCTTTCTTAGAAAATTTTAAAAAGCTAAGATTTCCTACAATGGTCATAAAAATGAAGGTATGGTGTAGTTGCTATATATTACATAAAATACTCTGTAAATTTTTTTTTTTGTTTTGACCAAGGGGAAGCAAAATCTTTTAAAGAAGCCACCACATGACACGAATAATATAGTAAAAATGTATAGTCCAAACATGTAGACTCAAGTGTTCACTGAAACAGATTTGTTGCCAAAGGCAACCAAGTTCTGGAGAGTTTAGGCTCAAGATTAGTGGCAAAGACTGAGACAGTAGAGCATATTGGTCACACAATACTGGCATATTTTGAATTATTTAGCCATAAGCCAGATGGGACGTGTCTAAATGGATTTTTGCAACCTGAAAATTGAATGCTCCCGTTGAATTTTTCTCCCTAAAAATATCAGAAGTCACATACTGCCCATGGCTTTCTGGGTAGGCGCTTTGGTTCCCACAGAGCTGAGTGCTTACTGATATTGATAATACAGAACTCAGTGGAAAAGCTTTATATTAACTTTTAATGGATACAATGTATTTTTTTTTTAAATTTGGATTATTTAAATTTTCAAGGACGGCATCATTCTTGAACTCTTACCTTTCATTTCTCCTGTAGCTAGCTGTGAGGAGCATAGTTGAGTTGTAAACAGAGCAAATGTAATATGAAATTCATCAAGAGGCAATAAAGATAAACTTGATAACATAATTTAACGTGCTTCTGCACTAGACATTGTCTTCTGACTATAACTGCAGTTCAGCTCTGAACCCTTACTGAGGTCGTTAGCGGTGCTGTTGGTGACTGTGGTAGAACGAGCAACAAGTCCTCAAAGGGGGAAAATGAAAACAAATGCTGCTGACTCAGCAAGTAATTGAAGCTTTTGCAAACTGTGAATTCTAGAAAATTGCTTCTCTTGTATCTTTTCAAAAGCCTGAAATTCAAACTTCTTGCCTCTCTGGCAATTTGATGATTTTCCATTGGGAAAATTTTGGCTTTTCTTCCTTTAGCTTTTTAATGGAAGGTGAAGTTGCAGGATGTTTTTGATGTTCTTGAACAAGCTGGGCTTAGGCTTTGTCTGTGGCTGATCATGAAGTATCAGAAAGTAAAATGTCACAGAGCTTTTGTGTGCATCGGTTATTGTTTAACTACTGTTTCCTTCACCCTTTTGTTAAGGCAGTAGATGTGAAATTATTAGTCTGCAATTATATCGTTAAAAGTGTTTGTGATAAAGAATTAATAGTTTAAGTGTTAGTTTATGAATAACTATTGACAAGTGACTTGGCAAATTTACATTAAATGATTTTAATTAAATAAAAGGTCCCCAAACCAAAATATTTCTTATAGCAGTGCAAATTTAAGGGTTATATGGTAGGAATTGGATAACACTTGAAGGTGTTTCTAAATGCATATATGAAGAGACCTGACAAAACTCTTCTTATTTTCATGGGGCAGTAATTAATTCCACATAGATCTCTGTGAGGCAAGATGCTATCTGACATGTATAATTTAATAATGTTAATTAAATTTTATAATGTTAATTTAAGAATTGAGTTTTAGGTTGTACCTCCAATAATCTCCAAAATAACTGTTGTCTATGAAAATCTCATAGAAACAAGTCCTTGAAACCTTGAGGGCCCTGCCCCATGGGTATGTCCCACCCTGGCCCCTTCTAGGCCAGGTGCCTGGCAAACTCAAGGAGTCCAGTGAAGAAATTCTGGCTTTGTCTTCTGTCACCATTGTTTTAATTGGTTTAAAGTATTTGAGTCCTGTTTAATGGTGATTCACAGGCTCTGTGATGTGACTGAGAGGAAAAAACATATCAGTATCACAAACTGCTCCAAAATAATTGAGCAAAAGAGGAAATGAAGCAATTCCAGCTCTAGGATGAGCAAACTGGCACTTAAGAGCTTCTGTCCTTGCGTTAAAAAACGATAAAACAACAAAATGCACATTTTCAGCAGCTTGGAGCTCTAGAGGATTTGGGCCATGCTAATCTGTCTGTTTCTTAGTGCGAGTTGTAAAGTACTGGCACCTGCGTTCCACCTGAAGAAAACATTTAAATCTCCTTTTCATTTCCATCAGGTGAATCGTTTTGCTGAGGGTGGCTTTAAACCTAAACATGCTGAAATATTGGGCTGACATCTTTACCTTCCTGCGTTCCTTCCAAGCTCATTGGGATTTATGCCGGCAGATGGGACTAAATCAATTGCCGCAACTCCGGTCAGGCCCTTTTTGTCGCAAGCTGCGCCGGAGAGCTGGTGGCTTTTCTGCGAGTTGTTCAGTGAGTAGCAACGGTGCTGCAAGCGGGCCCAGGCAAGGAAGTGTTTTGGGATGAAAGGCAGTGTAGAGGAACGAGAGCCTGAGGGCACCCGGATGTGAGATCACAACTGCTTTATTTATCCTGCCTGAGTTTAGTCAGATCTGAGGGCTCTTGGGCGTTTTTGGGGAACGATGGCTGTGGCTTACAGGTGGAAGAAAAAAAAGAGAGATGGAGAGAAGGAAATTGGCACCGGCTGCTTGCTCTGCCTTCTTACTTGCAGCAAGGCCGTAGGGTGGGTTTTCCTTGCCAGTCCATTTTTCATTTTGTCTGGGCGAGGCGATGTGCGTCTCGTGAAGTGTAAAGGGAAATGTGCACAGCAAATGAATGCTGGAAATGAGCCTGTGGTGATGGCATAATTAATTTTCTTGTCATGTTGCATTGGCTGAATTGTAAACAACAGCACAACCCGCCGGTCAATAATTCAGTTTCTCTTGCACGTAAAGAAGGTGGAGATGGTAATTTTCCTGGCTCAACTTAGCTGTTGCTTCTTCTTTGCTGTACTTAGGTGCTGTTGAAGGGTTTCTGCAGGTCAAGAATATTCAAGCGTAACTACTCTAACAATTGGGTGGCACATTCCTCACTATTTGTACATATATAGATTATGGAATATCGCAGTTCCTACTTTCCACCTTCCTGAAATTAGCTTAACTCCTTAATTTGCCTCCTGGAAACCCCAGACAAGACTACAAACTTAAATCTTATTGCTGATAAGACTATGCTAAATTTGGCTCTGACAGCAATATAGGTGGCAGCTGCTTACGCCTGCATAAAATCCAGAGAAGAGAAGAAAGTCTTTTGTTTTAGATTTTATTCACTCTTATCATTGTAAGTTTCTCTTTCAAGGTAGACTGATAATATCATCAGCTTGTCTTTTGAAATTTATGGGTTTAGTACACAAGGATGATTAGACTTCCAGTTGGAATTACTTCTATATTAAAAAAACCCCAAGCATATATATATATACTATATATATATTTATGCTATATATAGAGCACATATATAAAAATATACATGTATTTATATACATATATAAATACTCACCTCCCCAAAAAAATTTTCAGCGCATTTCCCCCCAAGTAAGTGCAAGTTGATTGAGACAAACCTTTCTATGGCAATGGGCATGTTTTGGCAAAGCTCAAAGAATCATAAAATCATAGAATCACAGAATGGTTTGGGTTGGTTTGGACCTTCAAAGCCCATCCAGTCCAACCCCCCTGCATGGAGCAGGGACATCCCCGACTAGATCAGGTTGCTCAGAGCCCTGCCCAACCTGGCCTGGAATGTTTCCAGGGATGGGCATCCACCACCTCTCTGGGCAACCTGGGCCAGTGTTCTACAACTCTCATTGTAAAAAAAATTTTCCTAATATCTATTCTAAATCTACCTCCCTCTATTTTAAAACCATTACCCCTCGTCCTGTCACAACAGGCCCTACTGAACAGTCTCTCCCCATCTTTCTTGTAGGCCCCCTTGAGGTACTGGAAGACTGCTATAAGGTCTCCCTGGAGAGATCAAAAGGATCTTTTAAATTCTAGCATGGAGTTCCTACTGATTCATCCCTCTTCCCTGTCCCCGAATAGTTTTTCTGTTGCGCTAGTATCTGCAGTTTTCACTCGGTCCTTGGAGCTCAAGTACATTTTCTGTATTTGCAGGTGAGTGCTGAAGTCTGGGCGCTGTGGAGCTTTTTGTTTTGGTGCAAATGGAAAACATGTCAAAAATTGTGAAGTAGAGCTCTGGTTTTGCAGGAAACTCTTTATTAAAGTTTTGCAAACAATTGCAGAAGAAACCTTCCTACTGATTAGAGACTCTCGTCCATCCTTTCATTTTATTACACTGTCAGAATGCGTAGGTGGAAGGGCTGGTGTTCTGCAGATGTGGCAAAGGCGTACTGTTTGGAGAAATCTGCTGTAATTAGGTGTATGAATGGCAAGGTCAATGTTGGCCGTAAGAGCATACTGCTGTAAAGATATGTTCCTCTCTGCTTTTCCCCCGCCCTGAAGTACATCCCCCACCCCCTCAGTACATTTGACCACTTGCTGTATGCAGCTTATTTGTGGAAAAAACCAATGCCTACAGTAGTAAATAATCAGCGTTATCCACTTCACTTCCTTTAAAATACTGTGAAGCAGAACGACCCTTCTGTAACGTTCTGTCACATTCGGTTCCCCCGGTTCCCTGCAGACCATGAAACGAAATGGCAAATTCACGTCTGCATCTGTAAAAAGAGCATCCCTGCGTCATTTCCAATTCCAGTGTTGCCTGATCCCGCTATCCTGGTGCCCTGCAGTGGGAGGGAGGGCTGGGGGCTCTGTGCTATGCCATTCTGGATATGATAGGCTGTCTCAGTAGGATTACAAGGACACAGGGAAAAAAAGCAAGGGAATATGGGATTTCATGACCTAAATCCTGAATTCAAAGACTATTAATCATTTGTTACAGATAAGAGTAATCCTCATCTTTCAGTTGTATATCTATAGCTCCATATCTTCATTTTATTTTTTCCTCTGAAACATACTTTTTACTATGAAAAATTCTGTACATTTACGGGAGTGAAAACCTTACAGATTGATTAGAAATATTTTTTTAAATTGTAATCACAGGTATGTACGTTTGCTTAGGTCATGTTTCTTATACTGTTTGTGTTGTATGAGCTTAGAAAATATTTTCTGGTATCATTAGTCTCGCAGGAGCATGCAAGATGGTCATGGAAGAGTGTTTTTCATCCCGTGGCAATGCTGTGTGTTGCTTACAAAAGTCATAAACACCAGATATTGAGAGGAAGGCGTACAAAACCCTATTATAGGCAGTATTGCAATTTTGCTATGACGTTAGATTCTGTTTTAACATACACACAAGGAAACTACGTCCAAGGCCATAACCTGTGTCTTGTGAAAGATCTGGAAAATGAACTCTCATCTTGCACCTTGAACCGTGACTTTTTCTGAAGACCACCTCTAAAGCCATATTCTTTGCTGTTACAAATTGCAGTAGAAGAAGAATGGACATCTGCTTTGCACTCCAGTATTCTCACTCTTATATTAGTAGATCTGTGTTAAGTTCTCCCTTTTCACAGGTTCAGTTTCACAAGCTTTTTTTCTTTTTGGTTCCTTTCCTGATCCATGTCACAGAGTATAATCCTTGCCAATGAAAATAGCATTGAAAAGCCATAAAGTACTAAGCCAGTTACAGTGGGAAAGTGGAAAAACAATCCTCACAGGAAGTGTGCCTTAGAAGCGCTCATCCAAAAGATGTTAGTTTGTTGGTATATTTGGATATTTTACAGGGAAGTACGTAAAGGAATTAAATGTACAGGTTGTGTTTGTAAAGCTGTGAGGATTAATGGCACAAACTTAAAGTGGAAACGTCACAGCAGAAGGAACCTTACATGGAGAAGCTACTGCACAAATACTTGTATCAGTACCACCAGATGTCAATGTGGTTTGGGATCGCTTCATAGAGTAACTTATCTCCCCAGGTAAGAATAAACAAATCATAAAGCGGACTAAGAATTTTACTTTAAAAACAAAACAAAACACGATACTAAAAATAATTAACTTTATCAAGTTGAAACAACTTCTTTAGCAGTCTTAAATAGCTGCAATATTTCAGGTTACTTCAACAGATTCATGCCAGTCCACCTGCCTAGGATTCAATACAATTGACTTTTCTACTCAAAGTATACTGACTTCTGTGGAACAATCTGATTCATATCGAAGACATAAAAAGCACCACAGGCCCATGCATGTAGAAATCCCAGTAGTCATCTTACATCCCTAAGATTGCTTTTGTTTAACTAAAATATTTCATATTGAATTGTTACATCTATTCAGCAGTAAAGCTCCCCTTATTCAGGTGGTCTATCCAACGTTGTTTTTCCCCGTGCTGTCCTTACTGTCAGCACTCAGTATTAAAGCATTATATATTCAAAGAATTCTTCTCTGAGAAAGTCCATTGGATCAATCACACCATTTTTAGTGTGATGGAACACTGAATGTTTATGCCTTGAAAAATACAAAACCTGGTGAATGGAATGTGGTGGCTCTTACAAAACTTGCTCCTCTTTGTCTCACAATATGGGCTTTTTATTATAAAACATCTTGGTTCCCAGTGTACCCTGGGAAATGTGGTCCATGTAACACAGAAATGCATTATTGGAAGAAGTTTTTAGTCTAGGTGGAAAAGACATGAATGATGAAATGCAGTAGGAAGACAGGGAGAAGATAAAGCTTGTGCTTCCCTCTGAGATCAGAGGAAGAATTTGTGTGCTGCATGAGAGAGAAGATGGTGGGAGTAGCACTTGTGTGTGTGTCTGTATGCATGAACGCATGTACGTGAAAAAAAATAAAATTTGATGTCTTGTGCTCCGTAGTTCAGAGCAAATAGTACCTCACCACTGACTTCCACCCATCCCCTTCCAAGTACGAGAACTGAAAGCTACTGCTATTAAATTGGTTTGGCAAGTCTTCAAGAATGTGTTTGTCCTAATACGGGCTCTGCTGCTCTATTTTTTGTATGATCTTCAAAAATCCCTTGATTCCTCTGCTTCCTAATTCTATAAATGACCTTAATGAATGCATTACTGTCACGCAGGAGTACTGTGAAAAATGGTGTTGGTAAAGTGCTCTGAAGATGTGAAGTGCAATAAACTATTATGACTACGTGATATGTTACCCTGGTTATTTGGTTGGTCTCCCTCTTTCTCTCTTTTTGCTTTTTTTAACCTAAATCCTTGTTCTTATTTGTTAAGTACTTTGTCATTGTAGGCAATTTTCAAAGCACGATTAAGAATATTCTTAAGTAATTGGAGCGAAGTACTTTTGAGCTTCAGTAAGAATCAATTTCTTGCTTGACTTTCTCTGCTTCTTCAACAAATACACTCTGGCATAATAGGTTAGTCTTCTAAAACTAAGAAAAGATAGATGGACTCCCCAAAGGCGAGCTGGTCTTGTGTAGTGTTGTTATGTGTGTCTGCTGTGGAGAACTGGCTAGGTAATATGAATTGTGATAAAACAAAAACATTGCTCAGAAAATACTTTTCCATTATGTAGTTTGTAAATTGTTAAGAAATCACGACAAGTTTTACAATCATACTGTCTGGGAAAGGAGGAGTCAAGGGAATTTTTGGTGATTATTCTTTTTATGGTTTGTCTTTTGCTAGTATCCTTCCAATACTATAATCAAATTAATGCCACTTCGCTAGAATGAAGGTAATGTCTTTCATTTTGGGCTCCTCTAGAATTTTAAAGTAAAATATTTAATAGCTGCCCAATCAGGAATGTTTTTCATTTCTTCAGTGGCAAATCCAAATACAGTGGGGTGGAAAGCAAATCCATTGGGAGTTCCTGATGTTGGTGCTTCCCATCAGTCTGTTTCCATGCTGGTGTCAGGTCCTAGAGATAATGGAGATGTACCTTTGACTAGGTACAGCCCATTACTTGAAATAAGAAAATCCCCCTTGTCCCAGACCACATCTTTCTTTAACAAGTCAAGGTAATAGCGGTTATTCTTTCTGGGGTGCAAGTCCCAGACTACATTCTGTCAATAGCTCAAATTTTTTGTTCTTCCGCGACCTGAGTACTAGCTCTGTTCTATGGATGCAAAAGAGGTGTTTTTATGAAATTGAAGTTGAGAAATGCCACCAAGAGAAAAGTTTTATTTTGCCCATATATTGATGCTGAGAATATTAACTTTCATTATTTATAAGCATAAATTTTACTTTTGGTATTACAGGTGGAGATGATATGACTGAAATACTAAGTTGTTTTAAAGTTAGAAGAGATTGCAGGGGGGTAAGAGTGGAAGGCGTGGAACTTGCATAAATGTTAAATCAACTTTATCCAAGTCATTGAATCTTGCATACCTATGACTTTATGTCCAAATTGATGAAGCCTACTTCGATATTGTTACAGGGTTATCAAATCACATGTGAAGTTAGAAAAGCACTTGATGAGCTTGTTATTCTGATATGTGATGAACAATAAAAAGCCATCATCTGGGAAAAGTCAGATGGGACACGGGTGATAGCATTCTTACGCTGCTGAAATTGTAGTATCCTTAAAATATGTGCTATGGAGTGCTTCAAACATAGAAAAAAAAATGCTATTTTACCTCATTTTTGACGGAGAGTGAAGAGCTGTAAAGAAGTAGCTTTTACACAGATAATGATGAGTTGCTTCTTTTTTATGCACAGGAATCCAAATCAGCAACTCACATGAGTTATAGTGCATGTATATGTATGACAAAAGTTAATATTTTAATAGAGAGAGAAGTGAGCTTGCAGGAAATGAAATTAACCAGAAGTGAAATATAATTGTGAAATCAGAATATTTTATTGGATGCTCCGTAACCCACCAGCTTGCAACTGTGCTATTTCACTTCCAGAAAGAGCAGAGGCAGCTATAAAAATATAAAAGAATATACAGTAAATGGAAAGAAGATGAAAACAGGCAACAAAGACTTAAATTAGAATTTCAGGAATGCAGACAATTGATTAGATATGCCAAATAATGTGAGAATAAATATATGGCCAAAGAGCAAAGGATAATATGGAATCTGAGTATATTCACATAATTGAATGAGCTAGAATTGACTAGCAAGCTCGCGTCAGAAAGTTTTAAAGAGGGCTGCCTGAGGAGCAGTGCAGCCTACGGACTATTGATCTGATTAGCTTGTTTCAGAGCATCAGAAGGATTGCCTACAAGGGAGGAAAGCTGAAGCTATGTGCTGGTGTGGTGGCTGAAGGCAGGGAGGAACAATCGATCATTGATTCCTTGTATAGCCTTGGAATAGTTGATATGGGAGTCAATAATAAAGTATTCAGAAAAGGTTATAGTAAAAGAAGAAATAATTTTATTGCTAAACAACCAGAAAATAGAGTTGGTTTGGAAGGATCTGTCTCTATTGCCTGGGTTACAAGTTTAGCTGATGCAGGCAATACAGTTGGTATAATTGTATTTATGGAAAATAAGACCTGATAATAGCGGCATTTTGACTATGAAATAAGAATGATATCAAATTCCCCTGGAAGGGATTAAAACCCAAGTAGCAATCACTATACGGACCCGCCTTGTTGGATCTTGCAGGCTGTGGTGTTTGGCGTTGCAGTTCTTTTCCAAGTATTTAATAGAAAATAACTGTTAAACTTGCACGTGACACAAAAATGAGCAGTTGATGTGACAGGACAATGTGAAGTCATACGCCCAGAGCTGAAGCCCTTCATGAGCTGCAGTGATGAGAAGGACTGATGTGATCATTAGCTGCAGAAACAGGGCCTTTCCGGGAGGTTGTCCTTCATGATTAGCAGTGGTCTCCTTCTTGGAGCACCACGTCAAATCTTGGGGTGATGATTCCGGGAGAATCTCAGTAGGGAATGTTCATCTAACGGGGGCAGAGGACTAGAGTGGTTTCACAAAACCAAGTATTTTAGTTTAGCAGACCACTCGTAAACTTTCTAACACTAACACTGTTGTTTGAGGTTTTTTATTTTCCTTTTCTTGCCCTTTAATGGAGAAGATAATGTATCACTGCAACAATGTGTGGGTTGAAGTTGATCTTCCACTGCTGCCAATTTTGAAATCAGGATCTTTTTTCTTTTACTTTTTTATCTTTTTCTTTTTTTTTTTTCTGATGATGAATATTAAATTCTGTTTGAACATTAGCCTAACTATCTTCAAAACGTATTTCTATATTCAAACTATAATCTGTGTTATTTGGGAGAGCTAAATGTGCAGTAACAGTGATATCCTCTACCTTTTATATCAATGTGAGCCTCCCTGACCCCAAAATCAGCAAGTCATCTCATCTGAAGAAAATAAGGCTCAGAATTATGCCTAAAGACGAAATCTCATAAATAATAAACCGCTACCTTCTGTCCTTTCATCAACAAAACATAAAAATGCCCTTTCTTTTGACTTTATGAAGTCAAGTTATTACAATTCTGTTTGTGCTCTCTTGTTTCTATGGAAACAGTCAGTCTAATTTTAGGGAACAGTCTTCACTCCTACCGTTCAGTTCAGCTTTATCAATCTGCGTACTACCACTGGTGTCTGTTGCACTGTCATCAAGGAAGCTCAAAATGCAGTTGGAGAAAACGTACACATCAGATATGGAGAATGCAAATGAAATTTTCCAAAAGGAAAAAAAAAACCCCAGAAATCCAAGCTATCTCAGGTGTTTGATTAAATGTGCTGTCACTGGATTTGTCTGAAATAGCGCTAAAGGAAGAAAGAATCTAGCAAGAAGTGGATCTCATTTAACTTGGATATGTAGCGGACCTCTTCCTTCCAGATATTTAAATTGTAAAATAATTGTGTCTACACATGCATGAATAGAAAAGAAGTAGAAAAGCAAATTGGAAGAGGAAGTCAGTGCGATTCTAAGAGTGCCACTCTAAAGACTAGATAACTTCATCAATGTTTATTATAAAGATGAAGTTACCTGAATAATGTAATTTATGAAACCTCACCTGTAAAGTTGTACTGTACCAAAACAATAGTGCTGGTGTGTTTCATACAACATTCCGAGGATTAAAAATGAAGGGAAATGTCCAGAGAGTATCAGCAACGGCGTAGAACCATCTCACCCGTAGACAAAACCAGGAGCAAGATCCCCGCTTCTCCCAAAACTACAGTGGGGACTGTCAGTATCGGGGCCACCGATACTGCATGGAATGTGTCTATAACAGCACGTTCCTAGTATGAGAGCAAAAAATCTGAATTATTGAATCTAAAAGGAATGGATACAATCTGCACAAAATTATATTCAAGGAGATTCTCGCTGAGCTATAAAGAGTAACTGAGCCAATGACTGAATCTGGTAATAGTAGGGGGGCCTGAAGAAATTAGTACATGCATATGGGCTCGTTTTTAGTTCATGGCTGAGCCCCAAACAGCTCTCAGCAACCCTGAGTGTACTCACTGAGGCTGACTTATCTCGGGCAGCAAACAAATGCTCCTCCATAGCACTGCATGTCTGTGTGCAATTACGCTAACAAAGCTCCTTCAATTACTTCTCCCACAACAATAAACAACCGTAGAACAACAAATCATAGACAAAGTTTTGTTAATTATCACGTGCTTAACCTAGTAACGTTATTGTAGAACTAGCGACGTTCATCCTCTCTCCTGTTCTCTTGTTTTTAATTGTATGATGAACTAAGAGGAATTTTAATTAATTGAATGTTTTCGGTTTTGCTTTGTTTTGGCTTTGGTCGTGAATGTTATTCTAGATGTATGAATATTTATGAATGGCAAATATATTATATCATATGGGAAATAGCATCATAGAACATGGAGATGGGAAAGGATCTTCACTTAAACTTGCTAACAAGGAATCTGGGATAACTTTTGCAATACAGCTTGGAGAGTTAACATAAATCCCAAAACACATGTACCAAATTATTCTTCTCCTTGAATCACTGCGAACACAGTGTCTCATTTAAATTTAGATTCAATAAACTGAATAGTTTTAAAATATTCTAGCTAGAGATCAATTTACCGTTAACATTGTAGGTCAGAATATGTCAAACTTCCCATTCTTAGAAGTAACTTGAGGACTTGGAAGAGTAGTTCCCATTTAGCAGGAATCTGGGGTGTTTAGGATGTTTTACCATGTATTTCTGGAAGATGGCAAAATACTTCGAGTGCACTGTGACCATCTCTCCTAGTAGGAGCAAACATTAAATTTTCTAAAAGAGAAAATTATCTAAAAATGGAATCCATTTAGAACTTCATCTATTCCTTGCACTGAATAGGGGTTTTGTATGTAACTTTTGCTTGTTCCAAATCGTTACAACAGGGCCTGCCATACCCAGCTTAGAGATTCATCTGGCTCACACAGAGACATGAAGTAGTGTAATATGACATAAAATGCTTAATCAATATAATTTTAGAATAATACGATTTTTGAAAATTAAATATCTATATAAGGTGATTCTTGATAAGTATAGAACTGTAGTCACATAGGTTAAATTTTATATGAAATCTATTTGTCCTTAGAGGGAATGGGGAGTCTTAGAACTGTTACAACATCTCATTTGTTAGAAGTCAGCCTAGCATGTCTGGGGTAATTAAGAAAGGTGGCAGAACAAAGGTAGGCCTCAAACACCAGCTGTGAAGATACGCCCTGAGCCATCACTTTGGAGCCGGAAAATCAAGGAGCAACACGACCTGTTCTCAAGACCATAGATGGAGATTTTAAGGAGGGGTTCGACCAACGAATTTGAGGAGGGGGTGCTCCGATGACGCCCAAGACCACCAGAAGACCCTTGACTCAAAAGACTGAGCGTGCGCAAGTAGGTGGGGAATATTATGATTATTATGAAATTTGATGATTATTTATTAGTGTTTCAAAAGTTATTAACGATTATGCATGAAATCACTAAACATATTCTGTCTAGATTTCCAGACACACATGCACGCTGGGTGGAAGGATGCCTCGTGCATCTGGCACCGCAATAAAGAATGCCTGCTTCTTAATGCTACATTGGTGTTAAGGAGTTCGATTCCCGATTTCGGTGACAGTAGCATTTATGCCCTGACAACGGTAGCGTCTTCACTTCTACATTAAGTCAATCTATATTAAATTGCATCTAGAATTCCCAAATGAGTGTTTTTTAAAATTATTTTTAGTAGTTGTCCTGTTCCTGGCTGTATATGTCTGGTGGCCGTGAGTCTCTTCCTCCTTTCTGCTCGTGCTCTAGCAAACACCATTTTTCAGTACGTGTCGACAGACCTGTTGCAGTGTGTTAATTCATGACTTGTGAAACACATCTTGTTAGAAGCAGGGAAAGCTGCCCCCAGGAGGGTACAGTTGGTGGCCGTGCAAGAAAGATGACGGAACTGGCAGCAGGACAACACACTGCTGGGAAAGCATCTGCGCCTTGAAAAGTAGACTTGAGAGGGAAGAGAGAGCAGCGTCTGCAGTAGACCGACTTATACCTCATACAAGGTCAAGATAATAAATTCAAACACTATTAATGGTTTTAGCTCATTTGTTCAGTTCTATTATTTTTCCTAGTTTGACAGGATTGGTAGGAACTGATTCTTTCTAGAGGCTGCCAGAGATGTACTCAGGTTCAGGTGCCCAGAGGAGTCTTTAGACCACATGCCGAAAAGCCTAACTTGCGTTCTGACCTACCCTGTGTTGCCTTCTGTTGCTCTTCTGACCGGTGCCATTGAGTCATACCCCTCTCTGAAGCGTAGGTAACTCTCAGCAAGACATAGCTGGATGTTCGGTCTGCTCTGATGCCTTTTAGTGGTTCCTGACAATGTGCACGGAAGCTGCTTCCTCTAAATACCGCACAAAGCCAACCCAACCCCTGTCCCAACTCCAACAGAGCATGAAGTCTCTGCTGAGCTGTTGTTAGCTACAGAACGCTTTGCACATAGGTTGGTTTTTTTTGTTTTGTTTTGGTTTTTTTTCTGAAAATACTTTGTGGTGAATGACTTAAAAAATTTATAATGTCATTAGGTAGGAGATAAATAATAAATATCTTTGCATAGCTTTAAGTCTTTGATTTTTGTTGTTGGGGTTTTTTTTTTGTGTTCTTTTTTGTTACTGGTGGTTGATGAAATGAAGGCTACACCAGCTCTACAGTTAATTGCAGTTCTCTGTCTGCATCGTTTTTCTCTAATACAGAGACCAGAGGAAAAGCGAGTGGGCTACACAAGAAATGTGAATGCTGCGTAGAATACTTAAAATATTTAATTCTGAAGTACTTTTACAAAATGGAGGAAATAAAACTGAGAAAATCCTTTTCCTGTCTGTTACAGCAGAACTGTAATTACATTTAATTCTACTATTCGTTGGCTGATGGACAACCTTTTCTTTCCCACTCTGCCTCTTAGCATTTGTTACGCCTCTTACAAGGATATTAGATTCACTTTTAGAAAATCTCACTTGCTTCAAAATCCCTAGCTCTGCAGCTAAATCTAACTCGCTATTTACTTTTTGAGGAACTCCCCATTGTTTTATTGGGTATCCTTATTTTGAGAACAGACTAGAAAGCAACTTCTCATGACTAACTAGCTGAATTTCTCAGTAATGGAAAAGGAACCTTTGCAAAAGAAATGGATTATTTGTAAGGTGTAGGCATGTGACTGGATGCAGATATCATCACTGATCTTTAGCTACGATTAGTAAACTAAGTGCAATAAATGACCATATATTTGTTTTCTTAGCTTTGAAGCTGTATAGGAATATGTAATATTTTAAATTTGTTTCATGCGTGGTTAAGTCTTTAAGGTTACATGTAACAAGCACAAGCTAACCCATAAGTATAAGCAAATTAATAATTTAGATGAAACTTAGCTGTTAATATAATTCTTCAGAGAAGGAAAATTGGTGAAACCTAGTGATAAGTTAAGTTTGTAGGCTTTGTTTGGCTTTAGTCAACATGAAATTGGTGTATGACCAGAAAGGAATCCAGAAGATTTTCCTCTTATGAAAGAATGTGAAAATAGCCCTTCAATTTCATTTAAAACCAAAAAATCTTATATCTAACTAATGGAAAAATTAATATTTCCTGCATATTCTTATAGGAAGCAATAGTGGGTTTAGAGCAAAATTAAAGGCCGCAACCTACATAATAAAGGCAGTTTTTCCTATTGCTTAACAAGTGTTTAAGGTGTTCAAAGAACTTGTAGACGTGGCACCTCAGGACATGGTTTAGTGGACATGGTGGTGTTAGGTTGGTGGTTGGACTTGATGATCTTGGAGGTCTTTTCCAGCCTTAATGATTCTATGATTCTAAGTGCATGGTTAAATTCAAAGTTGCATGTTGTTTATGTATAAAAAGACTAGACTGTTTTACTTTACTATATTTTCCTGATAAATTGTGCTGCGGCTTTCACCATATTTTTAATGCTTTCAGAGGAACAGTACAATAAATTTAACAAAAAGAAACGTTGTTTACCAGGCTTAAAAAGCATGAAATGGAATAGTATTAGACAAGACAAGAAAGTCTGGTGTCAAATGATATTATCGTTCTCTTAGCGGCACAACAGTTGCCATCATTTTCTTTGCAATTCTAAACAGGAATGCAAAAGTGAAAAAATTTAAAATATCTTTCCAAAAACCCAGAATGGGTGGGTTATTTTACTTTATTTGCGTTGTCACTAAGTACTCAGGGAGTTCGTGGACCAATGCTGGGATGGTACAGACCACAGCTTCTCCAGCCTTGGTATCAAAGAGGATGTGAATATGTCCAGCTCTGACATTTTGTGCTGCATAACTGAAGGACTGCAACTCGGAAGACATCTTGTCTTTTTCTGCGAGGGGGTTAAGATGATGTATGTTTCTGAGAAATGTTTTAAGGTAATTTACTTGTACCTGAACATGAGCTGGTGTTTGGAAGCCCCAGGTACTGCTGTCTGTGCTCTCCCTGCCCCGTAGATGCTAAGGTAATTAATAAATATAATGTCATTATGATTTGAAAGGCTCTCCTCTAAATAAAAAGTGCTGTTGGGTGACATCTTCCAAGTTATTAATTGTCTTGCTATTAAAACAAAAGATTTTAATATATGTATTTTTCATTTTTGCAGGTAAATAAACATATACTTCAAAATTATCTTTCAGTAACGTAGCTGTTCTGTAACAACTTAATTAAAAAAATTTAAATAAATTTAAAAATTAAAATCGGAAGTGGCATGTGATAAACAAAGACAGCCATAGTAACTGTGGTGTCCCTTATAGCTAATTTCCCAGCAAGATTTGTTTTATAGCTAGAAGGTTGGCATTCAGCTTTCATCACAGTCGTCCCGTTGCTACAGGGATGTTTTGCATATGTTGTGTGGAAAGCTGACATGCAGAGAGGCCAGCTTCTGCGTTGCCTTTCAGCGATCTTCTTCGTCTCTGGAGAAAACAGATACATTTTTTAATCCTTCTTAACTATTCATTGCAAAGCCACAGTGTGTGTTACACAGGTGAAAGGGAGGACAAAGCCTTTCTGTATTTACTTAGCTTTCTTGGAATTTTTTTTTTAATAACTCCAGTAAGGTTGCTGATTTTTGGCAGTCTATCATTTGAAATAATTTCAAAGCAGACCCTCCAGTTCCCTGGAAAAAATCAAATAGAACTGATTGACAATGTAAATATTATGGAAAATATTCAAGAAGCCTATTGTGTACTGGAGTGAGCGTGCACGTGAGCTATATTAACCACAAAGGAAGGGAAATACGCCCACATTTTGCTCATTTATGTCTCGGTCAGGAACACCTAATGAATGGTGTTTTACTTCAACAGTAAAGCTTTGATTTTCTATTTTTCACTTAGATGGTACAGGTGATTTCTGCCCTGTTACCATTTCCATTGCTACATGGGTTGAGTTGGTCTTCAAGCTGTTGGACAACTTCATGCAAGAGTATGAATTTCTCATTTTAATTTCTTTTTGAGAATGGACAGAAATTCTTTCATATACATCTTTTGTTTTGGAAAGACTAGTTTATCTCAGAAAGTCCCTCTGAGTGGATAGAGCTAGATGGGTAGTGCCAAGTGCTGTCCCTTGGGGACTAGCCAGGCAAAGATCTTAAGAGGAGGTTCTACTACAGTCCTCAGAAATGCACTTTGCTTCAAAAACACTGTCTCAAAGTGAAGCAGAAGGAAGCAAAACCAGGGTTTATTTTGTGTGAAATAATGGAAACCTCTAAATGTATGGATTTGGCTATTAAGTAAAGTCTCACGTGTGTGAGAGGGACAAACATTAATGGGTTTTAGAGCGAGCATTCACATTTCTCTTTGGTTGTAGCTGAAAAGAAGACTAACTGTTCTCATTTTTGCAGGTAAATAAATACATACTTTAAAATTATCTTTTAGTAACGTAGCTATTCTGTAACAAATTAATAATTAAAAAAATAAATTTAGAAATTAAAATCAGAAGTGGCATGTGAGAAACGAAGACAGCCATAGTAACTTAACTGTGGTGTCCCTTATAGCTAACAGAAGACTGCTGTTCATCTTCCCAGCAGGCCATAGAATATTATTAGCATACTTCTCATCAGCCAGTGGGTTTTGTAGATGAAGAACAGATTTATTTCTTTTTCTCTGAAAAGTGTGGTTGAACAAAGACTTAAACACACACAAAAAAATCTTATTTTTGTTTGCTGATGTAAACAAAGAAGAAAAGAAGAGGGACGAGGCAGGACTGTAATTAGAGTCAGCATTTTAAATTAAATTACTCTCCCTCTAATTCACTCCCCCTGGCACTCCACAGCTGACAATAAGCATTTTCTAAAGTCAGTCTATCAAAACACTTAATATCTGCCACTGCTGTGTTCTGTTGCAGTTGTACCTCTGTTCTGTGTACCCGTGTGCTTTCTTGTTCAAAATAACTGCACGGTGCGCTGTTCTTCAAATATGGGCCTAAAGTTATAGCTGTGAAATGCTAATGAAGAATCAGCCTCAAAATCTTTGTTTTGTTTTTATATAGATGATAAAATGAATAAAAAAAAAAGGCATGTGTGTTAATTTGAAAGCTATATGTAATAGCTGAAGTAAGGAAGTCCGCACGGTTTCTCCGTGTAGTAAACTTTTATGAAAGTCTGAAAGATAGATTCAGACTGGACATCAGGAGAAAATTTTTTACACTGAGGGTGGTGGAGCACTGGCCCAGGTTGCCCAGAGAGGTGGTGGATACCCCATCCCTGGAAACATTCCAGGCCAGGTTGGCCGGGGCTCTGAGCAACCTGATCTGGTTGGAGATGTCCCTGCTCCTTGGCAGGGGGGTTGGACTGGGTGAGCTTTGAAGGTCCCTTCCAACCCAAACCCTTCTGTTATTCTATGAAAGTAAACAGCAGATTTATCTGGAAAAAAAGTGAATGGGAAATTTAGGATTTGACCAAAGCAATCTTATGAATACTCTTATTACCGATAAACTTATTAATCTTAACATGCTTTTATTAACACAGTATTAAAGTGAATGTCCACTTACTAGTTTTGAACTTCCATTGTCCATTTCCCAGATTCTGGAATTCCACATGTGTGTTTGCTACCTGCTGTCATTTGCCTTACAGTGAACTGAGCAGGTAACTGGAGTTTCATGCAAGAGAGACGCAACCTCCAAAGAGCGCTGGGGTGTTTCGTTTTCTCCTTTCTTACTCATTTGGGTGAAGCAGAGGGACTCTGTTCTGTCGCAGAAGTATTTCTTTTTTATAAGTGCTATATAGGCACAAGGAGGACATCAGAATTGCCCTAATTACTCATCATTTGTGTCTTGGAAGAATTTAATTTCTTGCTGTAAACATCAGTATTTGGGAAAAAAGCAAGCTTTTACTTTCCTTCTCTTTTCCCTTTTTATTTTCCTTTTTTTTTTTCTTTTTTTTTTTCTTTACTCCTTTCAAATGTTCATCCTTCACCAGTTAAAGCTCTTTGGGAGATGCCCTGAATTTGCTCCCCGGTGGAGAAATCATCAGAGTGTGTTCGTGTTAAACGAAGATTAGAATTTTGCAGCTGACTGAACATGAGAGCAAATTCACTATTCATATTAATTAGCTATAATTTCCTGAAACTAATTTCACAGAAATTGCTCCTAAACCTATGTAATAACATACATCTCTCCACAGAGTTTCACTGATAAGTACTTCAGAAGGAAATTCTTAAAAGGTGTCTAACATCAACGCTAACACCTGTCTTGCATGCGTGATAGAAAAAGCAATAAATTCTAAGAGTGAGGTCAAGCAGATTCATTGCACAGATTTTAGAAAAATAGATTTTTAAGCTGCTGAAGAGCTTGGCTGTTTCTCTGCCTTCACTCCTAACGCTTTTCTGTTGCTTGATTTTCTTGCTGTTTTTTTTTTATCTCAGAATATTGCAAGTGATCAGGAGGATGTTTACCTTCTCTTCCCTGCTATCACTGATGGATTCTTTTAGTTTGGGAGGAATAAATTTGAAAAACCAACAAACATACACGTGTTTATGGCTAGTTTCTTCTGGTTGTAATGTTAAAGAACTTTAAAAGCAATAGCAATAACTGACTAGGAACTGCAATTACCTCACAGTTTTTTACACTTCTTGTACTAAACCAGTCCTCTGTATCGCTGTAAATCAGCCAATTACTAAAAGCCCCAGGAGACAGAGCTTCAGAACAGAGGCATGTTAGAGCACCAGTGTTTTCCTCTATAGTTTTGCACAATCACAAAAGAAAAGGCATTTCAGATAGTCAAAGAATACCTGGCATTGATTCACCTTTCTTTTTTTTTCTTTTTCACGGTATTTTTGACTTGCCTCTCTTCTGCCACTAGGTCAATTATAGGACTTGAAATGCAGTTTTATTGAATATTTCTCTTCTCTCCAGTTAAAGGCTATCCTTTATTTGAAACCGAGGGCTTTTGCTCCCACATGACTGTGGCAGAATCCTTGTGCATGGTTTTTTTGTGTTCTTTTTTTTAAAATTTTTTAACCATTATCTTTGTCATATTCTGACTCATAAATCACCCAGAGAGTAAGGGAGAAAGAAATGGCCTGACAGAGTTATCCTTACATAGTGCAACATTAATTTGGCTTTCTGATACCGTGAATTGATGTATTCCCCAGGAATTGCTGTGCTCCTCGTTAGGACTCAGTCATGTCCAGTTGTACAGGCATCGCTTCTGTCCTTTGGACCTCCAACGTTCTGATGGTCTGAATCTTGTTTCTCCACTGACGCCTCACTGTTTTGGCTGGGGGAATGAGTAATGCTGTCATCCCAGAGAGCTGGGGAAAGAGCTTTAGGTCTGATATTCCGCTTTTGACACCTGATCAGATAAATCAGTTCAGAACAACTGAGATACTGCCTGCTGGGCCAGGGCTGCAGGAGCTGCTTCTATTTTCAGAAGATACACAGTGCGCGTAGCATACTGATGGCAGCACTACAACTGACAGTGAGGCAAGTGATCTTTCATGGTAGAAGTGGATTCAAGTATCTGAAACCAGCACATCCACGTTCTTTTTAGCTTTTATTGCGCGTAAAATGATAATGAAAAGTTATACTGAAGTTGTAAAGTTAAGGCAGGTCAAGGGATCCCTTTTTTGTGTGTGCCTGAGCTAAACACTGACCTTTCAATAGAATCATAGAATGGTTTGGGTTGGAAGCCCACCCAGTCCAACTCCCCTGCAAGGAGCAGGGACATCTCCAACCAGATCAGGTTGCTCAGAGCCCCGGCCAACCTGGCCTTGAACATATCTGGGAATGGGGCATCCACCACCTCTCTGGGCAACCTGGGCAACCATCACAGTTCTACCAGCCTCAGAGTAATATATTTTTTCCTAATATCTAATCTGAATCTACCTCCCTCTATTTTAAAACCATTATCCCTCGTCCTATCACAACAGGCCCTGCTGAATAGTTTCTCCCCATCTTTCTTTTAGGCCCCCTTGAGGTACTGGAAGGCCGCTCTAAGGTCTCCCCGGAGCCTCCTCTTCTCCAGGCTGAACAGCCCCAGCTCTCTCACCCTGTCCTCATAGGAGAGCTGCTCCAGCCCTCTCATCATCTTCGTGGCCTCCTCTGGACTTGCTCCAACAGCTCCACGTCCTTCTGATTTTGGAGGCTTCAGAACTGGATGCAGTGCTGCAGGTGGGGTCTCACCAGAGCGGAGCAGAGGGGCAGAAGACCTCCCTTGACCTGCTGGCCACGCTCCTCTTGATGCAGCTCAGGATGCAGTTGGCTTTCTGGGCCGCAAGCGCACATTGCCGGCTCATGTTGAGCTTCTCGTCCACCAGCACCCCCAAGTCCTTCTCCTCAGGGCTGCTCTCCATCCATTCTCTGCTCAGCCTGGATTTGTGCCTGGGATTGCCCTGACCCACGTGCAGGACCTTGCCCTTGGCCTGGTTGAACTTCATGAGGTTGCCACGGGCCCCACCTCTCCAGCCTATCAAGGTCCCTCTGGATGGCATCCCTCCCCTCCAGCGTGTTGACTGCACCACACAGCTTGGTGTTGTCGGCGAACTTGCTGAGGGTGCACTCTGTCCCAGTGTCCATGTTGCTGACAAAGATGTTGAACAGGTCCGGGCCCAACACAAACACCTGAGGAACACCACTCGTCACTGGTGTCCACTTGGACACTGAGCTGTTGACCACCACTCTCCTAGTGCGGCCATCCAGTCAATTCCTTATCCACTGAGTGGTCTGTCCATCAAACCCATGCCTCTCCAGTTTAGAGAGAAGGATGTCATGCAGGACAGTGTCAAATGCCTTGCACAAGTCCAGGTAGATGATGTCCAATTGTGATGCTCACAAGCTTTTGACTTTCTCTTCCTAATGCATTTTCAGGCAGCAAGAAGCATTTGTATAGTACCAATGTGGGACACGTGACCAGCTCACCACAGTTTTCCGCTTTCTCAGGGACTCTGGAGTGAATTGCTAAGGCTGTTGTTGCATTATAGTGTTTCTGTTCAATAATTTTTGTGAAATTTCATGATAGCATGCTCTTCTGTGTCAAAAGTGAAATAAGTGTATCAAGTAAAATAATATTATATATAATACTCAAAGCTTAAATCAGGCTAATGATAAATCCGCAAAGTTTTTATGAATTAGGAGTCTTTAATTTGGTTTTATCACATTTTAATTAATTTCTAACTCTCATTCATTTGACTGGAAGTGTTTAAATGTCTGCTAGGCAGAAATCACAGAAAATTATCAACAGGATGATGTGACATTACTGTCGACTGTGACAATTTTCGAAGATTTAGCTGAGGGGTTGTTATACCTGGAGGCATTGCAAGATGGAATTGTTCCTGCCTTTGTACTCAAAGATTAAAGAAGGAAATCCCATCACATAAGGATACTTGCTGTGTTCCTCTTCATATAATGGTGATTACTTGTGAACGTTTAACAGGAGACAGGTCTGAACCACAGATCTGAACTTAAAAAAGTTTTCTCTGGGTCAAAATTTTGTTTCTACTTCAGCTATACGAAAGGACAGTGAAAGCTATAGTGGCTTTCAACTTTGTCACAGAGGTGAAAAAGTTGGCTGAATTAAAAGGAAGGGATTTCTTTTTAATGTGGCTGGAGTAATTTTTCTTCGCTGATGAAATAGGAAGATTTTTCTTTTTTAATTTAAGGTTTTTAAGGTAAAGGAAATAAAAAATGTGGTGAGATCAGATAGGAGAATGTAATATCATGGTACTTCGCTCCTCAAAGTATAATTCCCATTTCTGAAGCTCTTTGCTAGTTTAATTATCTTTTAAATTAATCCTTCATTAGGAATTTATGCAGTCATTACTGAATCACAGCAAGAGACCGTACAGGATGCGTCACGCGTTGATTTAATGTGTTGCCGTACCATAGATACCCTTGTTGCTGCGTTTGACTTTTGGTCTTGTCCCTGCCAGCTCACACCTGACACCGTGCCACTCCAGCATGGCGTATCATGTGTTTTTTTGTCTCCTACTGCTTAGATAAATTTAGAACTTTTTAGGACGTCCCACAGGGTTTCCTTGCTGCCTGTTGTTATGAGGTAATCCTGCAGAGCATTCCAGCTTTCATGTGGCACAGATTTGTGATGTAGGACTCATCAGATCAAATGAGGTGTTGCGAGTGTGTGTGTTCCTCAGAATGCCTACCAGGATTAAGGGCTTAACTTGGATGTACAAGTCACGGTACTCAGAAATATCAGTACAAATTAATCCAGAATTCCTGTATTCTATTATCTTTCCAAGCTACAGGAGCTTGCTGCCAGGGGAATCCATCTTATTTGAGCTACTTTAGAGCAGAATTCAAAATACAAACAAACAAACAAACAAATTGTACTAAAATATGTAATGGAAATACATCAGTTGCAAAGAAAGTGGGACCTGTTAAAATTCCTGTAGCAATCCTATATAAATTTTCCTTTCAAGTTTACCAAGTCTACCTGTGTAGGAACACCAGAATGTTTGATTGCTGTACCTCCCTTGATTTTGTTCTACAAATGCACTCAAGAGTTTGTTACAATTGAAGTAGAGGTGCAAGAGCTTTCTACTCATAAGTAGCTTGTTTCATTTCTAACCTATGAACAAATGTAATGCTCTTGGGAAATCAGCAATATTTTCTTGCCTTAGTAAGCAAATAGTTGTTAGTGTATAAGGGAGTACTTGATAATCAGGTGAATATTTCTTGGTACTCCTGATTTTTTAATTATTTTTTTTTTTTTTTTTTTTAGCTTCTGAGGATAACATAGATGAGGAGTTTGGAACAGAATTGCCATGTTTGTTTCACATTGAATTACCCTGTAGTTTAGCAGTATGAAAAACTGATTGAATGCCGTACAGTAGTCTGTATCACAAGATTTACAGGATATCTCATACAGTATTTTCCATAAAAGCTGGTCAGATGTCCACAAATTACTTAACACATTGTGAAATCTATTTAAAACCTCCGTTCTTTGGTGATTGTCTCCCATAACGGGGTCAAACAACTTCAATTTTGCTGAGCAGCCATCTCCTTGGCAAACAGTAATTCTCCTTCAACCACTAAGTAACCATGTACTCTACTAATACGTAAATGCTTCCAGAAGCTGGATGTTTTTACAGAGAAAATAATCTATCCTTAGGAGTGCTGAAGGCTGACACACTAATGGTGTCTGAGAGGATACAGCACTGTATGGAGATGACACTTGGCTTTACAAGCTCCGGATTAAAAAAACCCAACCAAACAAAAAAAACCCCACAAACAAACAAACAAAAAAAATCCACCAGCAGCAAAACAGGTCAAAATTTGAGAGGGAACCAAAATTTGATGGCTATCAAACTTAAGATGTCTATATGAAATTGTTTTATACCTGTGGTGCACTACAGATCAAACTTTTACTGTTTTTTCTGTTAAAAAAAAAAAGTCCACAGTTTTCGACAGTGCTCATGTAAGGCTGTAGTTCTTGTAAATTTTCTTGGATGCTCTTTCCATCCAGTGGCAGGCTTTGAATTATACTGGTGTTTAGTAGTAGAACTAAAGAATCAGGAAAAATCACACTGTTTAACGATCCGTATATTGACAAACAGAAAAAAACTGAGACAGATCTTTGCTTTCTAACAAAAATAATAAAATGAAATAAACTTGCTGCATTAACAGCAAGAAGGAGAAGCAAAAGAAGAAACTTGAATTAAAATAAAATCATTTGATCCTGATGGTCACTTCATATTTTCACACGCCGTGGGAGTTATTAGTCTGAGTGCTGTTTATAGGGATGTCTCCTTGCATACGTTCAGCCCAATGAGGAGTGTGCCTCTCAGCCCATCTTTCAAGTTGTATTGATTTAAAACATGAGATGCAAGAAACCTGAACAGAAGACTGGGGAGCAGCTGCCGTTGTGAGAGGAAAGGCGGTAGAAATCAGAAGAGAGCAAATGAATAGTGAAGTGGAAAACAATGATATGCACATTTTAAGATGTTTTAGCCATGGCCTTCTCAGGAACCTGGCTGTTTTCTGAACAGCAAGAAAATGATGGACCAGATGACAAAAACCGAGACCTTCTCAGAAAGGCTCCTTTACCAGATTATAAGATGTCGTGTAGCTCTGAGCCATTTCCAACTTACTGAATTTTCCAAACCATTGCCATCTTTTCCCCTGATAAATATCTTAATTATTTTTAGCCAATCTGCATCCTAATGTTTAAATATTGTTGCCTTTCTGTGAAACAAAATGGAAAGACACCTGCTGTGTTCAATTTTTTTTTTGTCGCCATGAGCTTGAGCTAAAACCCAGTAAAGTTAACCAGTTGATTTGGGGAGACTAGAATCCAGCTGCATTTCATTTCTAACTTGAATTACTTCAGTATTTAAGAGCTGGCCAAGGCAGGTCTGATTGATTTGTTTATCTTTATACCAGTGGCAAGGATGAACAAATAACATCTTGAATTCTCTGCACGCTTCCATGCGAAGGGATGCATATTGTGAGGCAGAAGAAGGTAAAAGTCTTCGCAGTTCAAAGCACACTGCGTTTTTGCTCACAGTTACCATATGATTATGGACTTGCACGCATCGGTCATTGGCCAGTATGATGTATATTCAGCTCATTTAACGCATATGAAGTCATATGACTTCATATGACTCATTTGAAGTCATAGTGCTAGGTAGGTTAGGTTTGACGTGGCAGAAGAACATATATTCCTGCAAACGAATCTGCGTATTTCCCATTGTATTAATGAGCTTAGTTCTTAAGCCCAAGTGGGTTTCCCCAGCATTCTCTAATAGCAGACTGTGCTTTTAGTCAACCAGAGGTTTGCCAGAGTAGGACTGTTAGCATCCCATCACAGCACTTAGCACCCCCAGTCATGAATGAGGAAGCCATTGAAGAAGGCAGAGTACCAAAACAGTGGCTGAAAGCCTCACCACCAAGCTGGGAGATGGAGGCAGGCATGTGTCCTGGTTCTGGCTAGGATAGAGTTAATATTCACCTGAGCTGGGAGGAGAACTGGAGCTGGTAGCCCCTATGGCTGGGGCACCCAGCTGGGATAGTTAACTAATTAGCTAACAGCTGGGGTTAATTTACCCAAATTAGCCAAAGGACTATTCCATCCCATCTGACATGGTGCTCAGTATATAAGTGAGGAGGGTGCTGAGGGGAGCCTCCTGCTACTTGGAAGAAACTGGGTGCGGAGATTTGTGGTGAGTCATTATACTGTATTTGTATTCCATCACTGTTTTGTTTTCCTCTATTATTGCTGTTAAATTTACTTTTTGTTCAATCTCAACCCATGTGTTTTTGCTGGTGTTTTTTTTTTTTTTGTTTACCAGTTCTCCCTTCTGTCCCACTGGAGGGTGGGGGGAGTGAGAGAGAGACTGTGTAGTCTGGCCCTGATGGGGGCTGAACTACAACAGCATGGGATGGAAAGGCATTCTTGTCAGTGTGATTAAGAGTATTCTTAAGAACTGAAGAGCGATGAGGTGTTATGGTGACGGAGATTTCAAGGAAAAATAAAACCACCCTCGTAGTTTTGCCAGTATTTACAAAAAAACTCCTCCCACCTATGGGAAAGGGAACTTGAAAACAAGATGGGAACAGGGATGGTATCCTGGGAGAAGAGCCAGCCCTTCAGTTGTAAATGGAAGTGGATGCAGGGTAGTCTTGCAGTGCTGTGAAAATGTAAACACGCAACTATCTGGGATGTAGTAAGAGGTGGGAGGCCCGGGGAACAGATGCACAGTCAATGTTGTCAAAGTAATTGTAATAGGAAGGCTTTGCAGCAGCAAATTGAAGGGTGAGGCTGTGTTATACTTATCGTATCACCAGAGAATGGTGGTGTTGAGAGGTTTGGCAAGAGCTTGAGCTCTGGCAGACAATCAGGAACATGTTAGAATACTCTTTAGACTTTTTGTCTCTAGCCTACGTTGGCATGAGAAAACCTTGGGAAGCATGAAACCCCTCCAGGAGGGGGCAAATCTTTGTCTCTCGGCCCTCCCGTGGTCCTCTCCTTTCCTCTTCATCCTCATCCTAAGCCCATGACTTAGACAAAGCAGTAACAGGTGCCTTCTTGACTTCATGTTATGAACAAGTCCCTGTTTCTGTAACTCTGTCTCCCCTGTCCTTTCCCTCCTTTGAGTGGTATCAAATACAAACTTTTAGGACTCTTCTTGATCCTTTCCTGCCCTGAGTTGTCACACTTGAAAACTAATGCCTTTAATTCACACTTTAGGAGGACATTCCCACATCTCTGATGGTTCCTAGTGGTACTATTACACTAGGCTCTTCAGATCTATCTTCAGATAGATTTACTGGGGTGGGTTTTTTGTTTGTTTTGTTTTATTTTTTATACTGTTAGGTGGGACTCTAGTTCACCTGATGGTCTCATCACCTTGCTGAAGACGGGCATTATTACCTGTTACGTGGAAGAATTACCTAGCCTGTAGATCTGTGGGTGGTCTACAGTGTCCCTTGTGCTAAAAGGAGATAGTCCTCGGACAAGGAGATGCGTTCTTTCCTAGGAAGTGCAGGGGCATCAGCACAAATATTAAAACCCAAGGGCCAAAGGAATAGCTAGATCTGTTGTACTGTGGGCGGGGGATGTAGCCCTTCGGGATCAAGACCCCTCATCCTTGTTTGGATCAAACTCGCTGCAGCCTGCTATGATGATATGAAACAATTGTCTGTGATTAACATGGTCTTTCCAGCCTGATCAGTGAAAGTATTACCTTCCTACTGCAAGAAGAGTTTAAGCAAAATTTTAGATGCCGTTCCTTTTTTTTTATCTGAACAGCATCTGTCTGTGTGTGAAGATTAAGTGAGATTAAGCGGACACTTGCTGTGTATCTCAGTGCTGCTGCATACCTTGGTATATCTCAGTAACGCTTAATAAAAGTACACTTGGGCAATTTGTTGAGTTACTTTTGGGTATGTAGTGGCTATGAGATTCAGAACACTGAACTTGTTTGTATTCATGGGTTTGATGTAAAGAAAATCTAAAATTCTTATAACTGGACTTATAAATGTACGTGTTTGCATAAAGATTTTTTATAATACATTCTTATCTCGTAGCCAATTAATAATTACCTTCACATCTTTTACTATAAGGAGGAGTCACTTTTCTACCGATGAGTCTGTACCAGAAATCTTTACTGCATCTTTTCTAAATTTGATACTGCTTGTAAAGTCTCTTCCCTCCACAAGTTAAGGAAAAATAAATGAAATGTGTAATGAATTCAGAAAGGTCCATGATGAAATTAATACTTTGTGGGCAAACCACTACATTTGCCTCAGTATTTTCCCATTTTGCCTTATTTCTGTTAATTTGTAATTTCATAACCCATTACCTGCCTGCCCTGTTGTAAGTCTGGGTGAACCCCTAGCTCCTTCTTCTTAGAAAAAAAGGAATAGAATTTTGAATTATTTCTCCAACATGGGCATCTTTTCTTTTAATAGGACCATAAAACTACACCTATGAGGTTCGATGATCATTCTGCTGTAATATCTGGAGCTCTTATTAGAAAAATACATTTTGATGATAGACTTATATTTTCCGTGTCTAAGTTCAGGCTATTTTGAGCATCAGGCTTCTGTGAGATGAGGATAAATTGTGTACCTTGCTTTAAGACCAGTTATTAAGACATCAAATATTTTTGCTTTGGCCAATGACCCTGCTATGAATCATCCCAACCTCACAAAAATCTGTTATCAGTTTTTAATCCATTTGGAGGATAAAAAAAAAAGTTTCACTGTAGGTTATGCTAAAATATTTTGTGTAATCTTTTTGTTTGGGTTTACGAGGAGCCTGCTGGTGATAGCTTATTTTTGTGAGGGGTTTGGTGCATTGTTTTTTGTTTTTAATACCTCCCAAGCTGTCAGCTGATTTGAAAGAAAAACCAATTTTTCTGCCTTGAAATGTATGATGTGAGTGCTAATAGCATTGCTATGGATGCAGCACACAACTTTAGGGATGGTACTAATGCAGTTAAGCAGGACGCTATAATTTCTTATACAGGACATGAATGAACTTGTTTGCAAATTCTTTCTGGTAAAACTAGGTGTAGTCTAAGCCAGATCTTCTGTGTCTGGTAGCATGAAAAGATGCACAGAGAATTTTACGGAAGGCTGAAGGGTAGCCAGAGCTATCTCCAGTGCCTGTCAGAACAGTGTTTTGTGGTCTTAGAATCATAGAATGGTTAGAGTTGGAAGGGACCTTCAAAGGTCATCTAGTCCAACCCCCCTGCAAGAAGTAGGGACAAGTGGTTTAAGTGGTTTAGAAAGTCTGCCCTTTAGTAGTCTATCTTATCAGTGTTATTTAGCATAGAGTCCCCATAAAATTACATGGTCTGCTGTTTATGTGTTGTATTGACAATGAAAGTGGTGAGAGGAGGGCCAAGACCGTTGTGCTCATTTTGTTAGTATCCTCGGAGACCCCTCTTTCATATCACGTGCTGAGAAAAGTAATCTGCAACCTATTGTGGCTGTGTTTAATGGTTAAACATTTGAAAGAACATGCTTGCATTGTGAGCAGCACGATAATATTTCAAGGTGGTACCAATCCACTTAGAAGTCATTGTCATTTGCATTTCTTTTTCTATGAAATCTGGAATTTTAGTTTCATAGGCTTTCTTAATTCTTGTTTTCTGAGAGGGGTGTGGTTTGGTTTGTGGCCACTGTCTTCAGATTGCCTGCATCATGTCATATTTTTCTCCCCCATCAGACAACGCAGTGGGGAAGCACCGGGAATAAGAGCGACTGGAGACTGGGGATGTGCATTTTGCAGTGCATTGCTGCTCTTTGAGGAACTGCTAGTAATTGAGCATGAAACGAATTTGGCTTCGATTCAGTGACAAATGCCTGTCAGCAGAGTGAGACAGCCCAGTTCTCTGCACCTAGCTGGGCACATGCAGAACTCCTCTGTGAGGGCAGCTCTGAAGGCCTAGGAGTGACCAGTCATTTAATCTGAGCTCTTGTCCCTGACTGTGGTCACTTCTACTCTGACACGCTCTTAAAGAGAGGTGATGTTATAGAATCACAGAATCTTTAAGGTTGGAGAAGACCTCCAAGATCATCAAGTCTGACGTTCATCTAACACCACCATGTCCACTAAACCACGTCCTGAAGTGACACCTCTACACGTTCTTTGAACACCTCCAGGGATGGTGACTCCACCACTTCCATGGGCAGCCTGGTCCAGTGCCTGACCACTCTTTCAGTCCTAATATCCAAACTAAACCTCCCCTGCCGCAACTTGAGGCCATTTTCTCTTGTCCGATCTCTAGTTACTTGGGAGAAGAGACCAACACCCACTTCCCTACAACCTCCTGTCAGGCAGTTGTATTGAGCAATGAGGTCTCCCCTCAGCCTCTTCTTCTCCAGACTGAACAACCCCAGTTCCCTCAGCTGCTCCTCATCAGGCTTGTGCTCCAGACCCCTCATCAGCTTTGTTGCGCTTCTCTGGACGTGCTCAACATCCTTCTTGTACTGAGGGGCCCAAAACTGCACCCAGTACTCCAGGTGCAGCCTCACCAGTGCTGAGTACAGAGGCACGATCACTTCCCTAAACAACCTGAACTGGATTCTTTTCCCTTCTTTTCTTTCGGCCAGTGGACTGACCAATTATTCCCACAGCTCTAATTGCAGTTCACAGAATGTATATTTTTCAGAAAGTAAAGCTTTTGCCTCTGCCGCCGATTCCCTTTGGGCTTAACCTTTCAAAGCAAAATTGCCAGTTGTTTGTTCTCTCAAGTCTTTCAAGTTGTTCAACAAAGTATTAAATGACTGTAAAGTAGTAACGAATAAGTGAGCCTTTTGGCTTTTACTCAGTCTACTGACAGAAAGAAATTTTGGTTCCTGTGTAATTGCTGTACATAATTACGAAAATGGGGTTTCACTGCTTTGTTCGGTTTCTCTGCCTTAGACCTGGTTTCCTTGATGCGGCTGTACTGCGGGCTGGATACTGTGGTTGGTGTGGATGGGATTGTGCTGGAATAACTTGTTTTCTGAAGTAGAGAGCAAATCTAATTCTGCGATGCCTGTGTTGGAAGATCTTGGTGCAAGTCAGAATAAACCTAGTTTTCCTTGTGGTCAGTAAGGCTATCGAGCCAAGGGATGTTTGGGATTTGTGTCCTAGGTTAAGCTGATGTGACTTTGCGCTGCACTGGGGTTCCTGGATGAGAAGATCCTTGTGGGGTAGGAGAGACAGCTGTGGTGGGAACAGCACACTACAGCTCTTTCCCTTAATAGCCCCATTCTTCCGGTTTTAATTATTCTAGAACACTGACAGAAATAATTATATTCAAAGGTCAGTAGTGGTTTCCATTTAATTAGTTCTGTAAACATTTATTTAAAGAGAAGCCCAAAGGGATCTTTTCCAAACGCAGATAGGAGAAAGAAGTGGCTCTGGCGTGGAGTGGAGCTTCCTGGTCGACCTCAGAGGGAACTGAAACCGCGCCTGGGCTGGCTGTGCCAGCTGCCACCCTGGGACGGTGCCTGGGCTGGAACTGAACCCCAACGTGGAGCTTTCTGGGGCTCGAGCTGTCACCGCATGTCTGCTAAGGGCTTCGGCAGGGAGCTGGGGGTCCCCTGTTGTTCATGGAGGAGTTCCAGCATCTGTTAAAATACCTCTCTGTGTATGCAGCAGTGTGCTCAAAACTCAGCTGTGTGTGGAAGGCTTAATTACTGTTGCTATCTAAATAATGTCAAATGCCAGTAGATGTAAAACCTGTTGAGAAAAGGGTGGGAATTAGTTCTGTCCACAACACAGCTGACTTTGTGTGCAACACATGAACTAACAATGGATCCATATTTTCAACAAGATCTGTCGCATATCCTCCTTGGGATAATTCTTTTTTAAAGAATCTGAGTATTTCACTCTATCATTTCCGTACCTGCAGCCTTCTTCCTACCGTGTTTTTGTGATGTGTCTGTTTGATGAAAAAGCATCACTTTAGAGAACGCTTCTATTATTAATTTACGACTTTTCTTCTGCTGTGTGTTTGAAGTATTTGTGATAAAACTAGCTAGCAATCATTCATTTCAATGACAGTAAGCAGCCTAAATCTTCTCCATCCTTCTCTTACACTTTCTATTTATGCACACAGATGTGACAATAACCTTTCTATACTTACGAGCGCCCTGCCGATAGCCTCAAAATCAGAGCTGGCCTTTCTAAGCAAGAGCACTTAATTGCTTTGTAAATGGCAATACACTTTGTGCTAAAAGGTAAGGTTGGTGTTCTCGGTTATTTCAAGTTGGCCTAGCTAGGAGAGAGTGACTTAAAAATCGAACAAAGAAATTTAGGAAAATGACTGCACAATTATGAAGAAAATAACTATAATTGTATAGGCACAGGTAAATACTGATGCAATTTTTTCTAAAATGACACATAAATCTAAAACTTCTGTAAGTGTTCTTTGGCTGTCGCACCAGTTTCCTGCTAAATAGGTTTTTTATTATCTTTATTGAGTTACGTATTGGGACTATATTTTATTTAAGGTATTCCTGCTGATCTAGTATCTTTGCACTTATCAAAGCTTTCTATTTGGCCATCTCGGACATCCTCATGGGCATTAATAAATCAACCTCCATAACCCTGAAATGGGTAAGAAGGGATTAGTACTCCTGTTTTGGAACTGTAGGCTGAAATTAAAGCATGTAGGGAAATGTGTGTTGCAGTCGGTCATCAAACATTTATTGCGTTTCTGGAAGGTATTTGCAGACTTTGAGACCGCTGAACAAATATAGCGGCTTAATAATGGCCAAACGTTAAGAAAGTGAGAGTCAGGGATGGAATTTAGAAGTTTTGGCTCTCAAGTAAGCACTTTAAACACAGCAGACCAGGGAGACCTTAGAGTGGCCTTCCAGTACCTCAAGGGGACCTGCAGAAAAGAAGAGGAGAGACTGTTCAGCAGGGCCTGTTGTGACAGGACGAGGGGTAACGGTTTTAAAATAGAGGGAGGTAGATTCAGATTAGATATGAGGAAAAAAATTTTTTCCACTGAGGGTTGTAGAGCACTGTCCCAGGTTGCCCAGAGAGGTGGTGGATGCCCCATCCCTGGAAACATTCCAGGCCAGGTTGGATGGAGCTCTGAGCAACCTGATCTGGTTGGAGATGTCTCTGCTCCTGGCAGGGGGGTTGGGCTGGGTGGGCTTTGAAGGTCCCTTCCAACCCAGACTATTCTATGAAACTATGATTCTATGACTGCTGCTTTCCATTGCTTTGGGGTGTTATTCTGACTGGTGTTAATCTCTGGGAAACAATTTGCAACTGGGGAATCAAACCTTTTGATCAAAATCTATTAAGATAGTGGGGGGGAGCTTCTAGACAGCCTTTTTAGTGCTGATTTTTTTTCAATGCATATGGGGAAAAAGAGGGACATTAAAATTTCCCATGAGCATAGAAATGGTTTGGATCCCCAAGTGACATGGAGATGTTTTACTTTAATTTCCACAGTACTGTGTGTGTCAATGCTGTTAATATTCCTCTGCATACACTGGCATTTTTGTACAGTTTTGGTGCAATATTGTCTGGCATGTAGTTTGGATGAGGCGTGTTGAAACCAGAAACTTATGGGTAAATAAATGGGCTGTTTTTTCTGATAACAAATGCTCACTTGTGCCAAGTTATTAGCATTGACATGCCTTACACTGTGGAAATCCTCAACTCTGTTTATGTGTGTGGTTAGTGAAGTGTAACTACCTTATCTGAGTAATGCAGACTTGGCCAGAAGAGCAGTGATATGCTTCTCTGTCAAACAAACTTTTTCCTTTTTCTTCCCTTTCAGAAAGGACTTTCTTTTTGAAATTTAGGAGGCTTATTTTATTGAGGTTGGTACCCAGAGAAGGTCTGTTCTATGCACAGAGAGAGGATGGGTTGCTGTATGTTCATGGGGCAGATCCATGAGAATCCATGGTGCTGCATCCGTTGCAAAACCTAGGACTGATCTGGAAAGATACGTTCTGATGCGCAGAAAAACCATGCAGATGGCTAGATGAGATTGTAACTTTAGATTTTTTTATTATCTCCTTAAATAATGTTTTCAGTGGCAAGTCTCTGTGTTAAATGGGTTGGAGTGGATCTTTCCCTTTTTTTTTCAGGCCCATCTTATTTGCAATCTGCATGCTAGTGCTCTACATAACGATGCCTCGTTATGGAGACTCGTCTCCTCTATGTCATGGTAGTTAGATTAGAGGGAGTTTGGCTCAAAGCCTTTAAGAAAAGATAAGGGAGCGCAGAGGATGAAATGCTGTTTCTGCTGCCGACCCTAAAGAGCTTAGCTCGATATGGAGAAGGGTTTCAGAGCGGAGGGTCAGGGAATCCTTCCAAAATGCAGTGGAGCAATCACTGCAGTAGTAACAGCTCCTTCTGTATGCTTTCCTGCATCCCAAAATTTCTAGAAAAACGAGCAGATTTCATGTCTTGCTCCTCTCCTCCTCTTTCTCCTGTCTGCTAAACTGCAGGTACAACCGTACGTGCGGAGCTCCTGCATTCATGGGGAAGGTCAGGCAGGCAGGCCTTCAGAATATCCTGTCTCTTTTAACAGCAGAATCCCGCTCTGCCTGCAACCTGGCCGACATCAAGAAGGGTTCAGGACTATCACAGAATGTCAGTAGTAAATGGATACGATGGATCATTCAGGCAGGCAAAGCTCAGCAACAGAGGCTGGTATATAAAAGAAATATGGCTTCGGACAAGGCGCTTATCTCTCCCAATTATGCCGTTGCCCATCAATGCAGATGCAGAACCATTTACATTAAAAAATAAAAAAAAAAAAATCCAGCCTCCGAAAACCAAGTACAGAACTACTAAAGACATCTCTACATCTTTGCAGGTCAGGCCTTAGTTGCCCACCCAGTTGCTCATTCTATTTCTAGTTGTTTAGAAATAGATATAATAGTGTTTTCCTGCCTCACAGAGTCACGACAAGGAAAAACAGATCAACATGTTGTGCTGTCATTCTTCAGTACCTTTACAAGCATCTTGATTATAGGATTATTTTTGGAGCGTAACACTTAACCAGTTGCCCTGCAATGTTCTTTGTGGGCCTTATTGAGAGCTAAGAGTCCCTAATAATGTGCCTTGAATGGAGACTGCTACAGCTTTGTTGACACAAACAGCACGCGGTTCCGCCCTGTTGCCAGATCTAGCGTAAAGTTGTTGCTGTTTGTGGTTACTGATGTGCTGACAAAGGATGTTCTGTACTTTGAAGGCATTCTTTTTTTTTCTTTAATGGTAGGCTACATTTTTCTTCTGTAAGATGCGGTATGTATACTGTTATCCTCCCTTATGGATGATATACCTCTGGAAAGGCAGTGTTGTTTGTTTTGGTTTTGATATGAAACTGGAATTTACCTGCAAAAATTTCTTCTATTTTTGTGTATTTTACTTATGTCTGTGATGACAAAAGAGAATCTTGTCAAATGTCTCTCAACCTGCTCTGTAGAACAAAAGCCTGTGGTAAACTGTTACTGTAGTGGAAAGATAAGAAGTAAAATACACTTGAAAGGAGATAAATTCTTGGGTTGCCTAAACAGACATTCTCAAGCTTTTGCCATTTAACTCTTCTGTGTAACAAGCTGTTGTGATTCCTTCTATTTCCTCAAATTTTTGAAAAAATATTTCTGAAGTGCAACTGTTGAAAGAAGGAACACATAAAATTTCATTGAGGGTCTTTGGCATTTAAAAAAAACCCCAAGAAAAAACCAAAATCCCCACCATCCCCAAACCACCAAGGTTACTTTCATTTTTCTCAATGTTCAAACAAGGTACGTGTCTGGTATTTGTCTCTTTGACCTGGTCTGTCAGTTGACCGAGGAGTCGCTGAATGCCATGAAGGAGAAATAATTTTTTGTATCGGTGGAACAGTCAATCTTCCAGAAGACATCATCAACTGAGTTGGAAACAATTAACTAAAAAGTTCATAATATTCTGAATTATGCAATAGTGCTGCAAGACAGTGTCATGCAAATGTCGCTAAACAAATGAAATAATTACTTGGTTATGTAAAAATCTGATTATTTTCAGAAATAACGTGCCTGAGCTCACCTCAGATGCTAATAATTACAATGTTCTTCATACCAGGTTGCTCTGGAAAGTAGTGTCTGAGACCATAATGATTTTCTTCTTGAATAAAATGGAATTAATTACCTATAGTCTGTGCAAAGCACTAAATAAATGTGAAATTCTAGGGAGCTAGAACAATTTTAAGACAAGATTGTTCTGAAGAAAAATATTTTAATGGATCTATGCTTCACATTTTGCTATGTGCCTGACTTTCTTTGCTTGGAACAAATGTACAGCAGACCTGTTGAAAATTGGAAGGCCGCTCTAAGGTCTCCCTGGAGCCTCCTCTTCTCCAGGCTGAACAGCCCCATCTCTCTCAGCCTGTCCTCCTCCAGCCCTCTGATCATATTTGTGGCCTCCTTTGGACCCTGTCCAACAGCTCCACGTCCTTCTGATGTTGGGGGCTCCAGAACTGGACCGCCAACTCCTGTTTTGTAAAAAAAAAAAAAATTTTTTAAATTTTTTTCTCCCCCTTACCCCATTCTGTGTGATGATGAGGATCATATAAACCACTGTTACTGATACTCTCCTGATAGGGTGAATACTGACAGACTTCCAAACTTTGGTGAGATATTCTCTCTATAAAAAGCAGAAATGGAACTGCCAGAAAAATCGAACATATGCAAGAGGCATTACAGGTTTGCAGATTGTGCTGAGACTCCTCTGTGGGACACATTTATTGCTGTTTGTTTTTAATGTATTTTCAATTCTGTTTTAACTCTGTTGAATAAAATTGATGTCTTCATTATACATACACTTCATTTATTGTTTAAATATGATAATTAGATGTCAGATCTTCTGCAGAATTTCTGAATCAAAACAGTTTAGCGAATATATAAAAGAAAATGGTAAATATCTGTTCTCTCAGTTGCTAATTCATGCTGATGTCAAGGTCAGAAAATCCTCACAGACATTTTCTCCCCCAGATCTGATTTGAACTGCATTTTCACTTGTTTTTATGTGTATAATGTGCTCTAGCTTCTTGCAGGGAAACTTTAAATGTGGGATAAAGAAATATATGGAACTGAAGGCAGAAATTGTACACATAGTCTTCAGAATAGCTGCCCTCCCACCAGCACCAAATTGGACACTGAGCTTCTTAATTATTAAAAAAAGTACTGGCTGTACTGGGAGTTGTTAAATTAGTGTTCCCCAAGTTGATGTAAAGAATGTATCACTTGGATCCAGCCTCTGAAACAAGCCTGAAGGATTTAATCACATTTATTTTGAAACCAGTGGGAGTGTGACTGTGTTGATCTCCAAACGGGACATCTTGCGGTGAGTTTCAGGAGGGATGGAACACAGCAAACACACACAGATGCCACTGATTCAAAGTCAAAATCCTAGAACTGAAATATATTCACTTCCATGAAAAAAATCAGTTCTTGGTCTTGCTTCATAGGAAGCAGACTTTCTGCAGGAGAATATTCTTCTGGCATCTCAGAATGAGTCTGTCATGGGGAGACGTCATGGATCGTAATCCCCTTCCCATTTATTGACACATGTTGGGGTTATCATCTGGAGTATATTCATTAGTTCTCTTCTTAGATTACACTTAATGACAGGGTCCTTCGTTTTAAGGTTATTTTAGCTATTGATTTTTGGAATATCAGTAGCACATCCACATGGCGAACGAGAACAAATGTTTTGACCTTCCTGGAAAATTACAATTGTGTGGCAGCCTTCTGTCTCTTTCAGCTCTTAACTGATGTGAAAAAATTACTTTGAATGTGAACCTCAGGATATGGCATTATGTTGGTTAGTTGAAAATAGGGTTTTTCAATTATTTGGGGGTTTTGTTTTGTTTGCCTTTTTTTTTTTAACTGAAGGAGGCAAATGAGACAGTGCGGCAGCTATTGCCGTTAACAGGATGAGTTTAAAACTTTTTTGGTTACTCATAATGCCAGGATCAGCAGCTTTGCTTGTTTTAGGTAAGTAGCTGATTTGATAGTAGGTAAGGAATTGGCAAGTGCAGCTGCGTGTTGAGTATAATTGTAATGCCAAATTAATTATGGTAAGAACAACTTGCATGTGACTGTGAAGCATACTGCATATTGCTGCTGCTTAGGGAATTTTCCCTATAGAAACTAAATGAGCACTGCAACTAGTACACCATACTGTAAATTAATTTAAGGTATAATTTAGGAAAGATTCAGATAATTGGTTCTTCTAAATTAGCACATTTGCAAAGCATTCATTTTGCTACCCAAGAGGGTATGCAAAATTCTGATGATTTTGGGTATGTATGTTGAATCTTCATTTGTTTTATCTATTAGATTTTTGAAATACCTAATGAGAAACCTATAGGATGTATATTATAATAAAAGAAGACAGGTTCTTTAAAATATCTTAAAACAAATGACTGTTAACTGTGATAATGTCTATTATGCTGCTTCATTTGTTGTTGGTTCTGGGCAGTTGTCAGGATTGGCTTGCTGATGTAGATATATGAGGTGGATTTAGATGTTTTATTAATCGGCCAGTAGCGCCATATAGCAAGCAATACTTGATTCTTTTATAATTCATGTTATTTTCTCAAATATTTTTTTTAATGTGTTGAAAAGAGGATGCGTATTTTTGAATAAGCCTTGCAGAGTCTGTGAAGGGTTTGTATGTGACTCCTGCAAAGTGTCCCCACCGAACACATTCGATTAAATCATACTCACTTGACCTTTTGGCAGATGTCGTGATTCACATGGCCTACTTAAAACTTGTTTTGGAACTAAACCTAGGAAATACTCAATCTTCTCTCATCCTAATTGCATTCATTAAAATGATAGATTGTCAAGGAAGACACCTGCAAAAAGAGAAGATATTGCTTCCTGAAACTGTACCAGCTGAAGCAATTATGGCCCTAAAGAGAATGTGGAATTGTTGCCTCTCAGGGAACACATCACTTAAAAACTAGTTTATGTTTAAAACCAGTGAGATCTTAATTTCTGCCTGCTGTTAACATCCAATCTGAGACTCATTCACATCTTTCCACTGATCAAATAGACTCAGACCCTTGCTCTCCTAGCAAATGTCATTGTATTGTCTGGGACATGAAGAGTGGCCAAGAGGCACCTCTCCTCCACAAGTAGAAGTCTCTACTCCCTTTTTTTTTTTGGTTTATTCCCCACACTTGTTGGAATTTTGATCGTCTTCTGAATCTCCTTTTTCCCTGTGGCACTGCTGCTCTTCTCCTGACCCTCTGTGCCCTCTGCGTTTCCTGCGTTTGCTTCAGCAGTTTCTTATCTCTAGCTACCACCTTCTGGTCTTTTCATAATGGTTCTAGTCAGGACTTGAAATATATGTGGGAAATCTCAAAGAAATCTCAAAAAAAGGCAAATTAGTGGACAGCCAAGAAAAATTAATCCCCAAAACTGCTGAATTAGAATCTCTTACCCAGAAGTCAGGGCTCAACCTTTTTCATCATCAGAGCTTTTTCATCCTGGCAGGGGGTTAAAGATACCACCCCTCTTCTTCAGGTGCAGTTTACTGGATCATCTTCCCTTTTGAATGGTGCTAGGCCTTTAACTGTCCTGTTGGCAATGCCTACAACACTTCTAGGCAGCCGACTTGATGACAACAAGATTCTTGTCAGCATTGCTGCTCCCCACAGGTCTGTTGGCACTCAGAGTGGCAGGGTGAGTGCGTGAATACGTGAGCGGAGTAATGCACGCGTATATCTTTTATGCAAGTCTTTCACCGCGCTCTTTGGAGCACCGTGTGACATTTTAATCTGAAATTTCTGAAAAT
>JAAGAY010131185.1:0-73339 GCA_011801015.1 Ardeotis arabs
GCCCTCCGCAATTCATTTTCTCCCCTTTGGAAATAACTGGCACTTGTTATCTATTCACTAGCAAATTGTTTTTTGCTGATTTTTATATCTCAGCAAGTTTCACTGAGTATGAATTTCAAATGTAGGAGGCAGAAAACCTCTTACTTCAAAATCTTTTGTAATCTACAGAACAACACTGTAACTCCAAAAATCTTCACCTGTTACGGCATCTCCTTCCTCTTATAGGAATAGCCTTTGTCAGCACATAACTGAAAAGAGCAAGTTAGGTTCACAGAACAGTATATGGGAAGTATCTCATATAATCTTTTCATGTTAAAGATCCTGAGGCTCCCATTTCGGATGTTGCTACCTTTAGAATTGTTAACACCCTAGGACTTTTCAATGTTAGGTTATTGTGTCACTCGAGTTTCAGGTAGCAAGGCTAAGGAGCTCCAGGCTAAGGAACTCCAGATAGAAAGAAACAGTGGTAGAGACATACTAACACTTTCTGATGAATGTGCAACATCCACATGTTATGCTGTTAAAAAAGAAAAATATCAAAAAGAAATCATTGAATCAGAACAATCATTTTGAACTTAAAAACCAATAAGCATATATTAATATTCAAGAAGTGAAGAAGAATATTGAAGAACTGAAGACTATTAATATTGAAGAAATCCCTCCTTATTTTGGCTGTGAATGGAATTGCAGAATGGTAAATTAATCTTGCATCAACTTTGGTGGTGCAGGGTAGGTGAAGGAGAGACTCACAGAGGACACTAGATCAGTCTTTGCTTAAAGTCAAGAATGATACACCAGTTTGCTTGGTGTTGAGAGTCAAAATAGCTCTTAGTGCTGCCACAGGAAAATCTTACCAATAATCCTTCTATATGTATCCCCCTCAACAAGTCTCCTTGAAAAAAACAAAATGTTTTTTTCGGGGAGATATTTTGAGTGGGATATATTTATAAATATAACAATACTGGGTTTTTTTTCAGGCAAATTTTCAAGGCCTCTGACCAATTTGGGACTACTTTGTCAAATTATATTTTATTTAAGTAAGCTTTTTCACAATGTGTAAAATTAACTTTCCACTGGAATAAGAGACAGAATTACAGTGAAGCAAGCATACAGATTTTATTTTCAACAACACTGACAGTGATATCTCATGTTTCATCCGTATTTTCTTTGCTCTCTAGAGCCTTCTGCAACCTCTTTGGCAGGCATGGTGCATGGATAAGCCATACAGATGTGGTTAAGCAATGGAACCAAGAGCTGTGTTCCACAAGATGGTTCTTAGTAGCCCTGCTGACCAGCTTGGTCATCATCATTGAGCATCCACAGACTTGTCAGTGGTCCTTGCTCATGCTAGATAGATCACTACAGAGCAACAAGAGATTGTCTCATTTTCTGACCCTGTGTCTGAGCAGCTTGTCTAGCCATTAGCATGTCCGGATGGAGCATGAATAGACCTTACAGTGTTTGGGAGCAGAGCTGGCAGTCCGCTAGAACCAATATAAAACAAAGAGTTAAATGCTGAGACTCTGAGGCAGCAATTTGCTAATTAGTAGTATTGCTGAAGTTCTGTTTAATTGCTTCAACATTCAGGGAAGTGAAATGTACCTGAAGTACCAAGGTATAGTGCACTTGTTACCATTGTGCTTTGATATATAGATCAAAGACTTCTTGCATCTAGAGATGCAAGTTGCCATTGAAGTCCATACTAAACACCTGCTTGATTATGTGCAATTGATTGTATTACGTGTTTTGTGTCTTTGAGGAGTGTATTTAAGGACCAAGCTTGCTCAATGTTTATTGGTATGATGATATGAATAGTATTGAAGTCAGCAACATTAGGACTTCTTAGCAACGTCAAAGAAAAAGCTGTATTATGAGAACAGAGAATATCTATAGCTTTACACTTTATCCATCCACAATAAATCAAATCTATGTAGTAATATTACATACATTATTCCCTTAAAATAAGTTGAATTGAATAGTTTCTTGTATGTGCTTACCATATATTTCCCAATGCATTTATCCTGTTTGTGTGAAAATATTCCCTAGGCATCTTCCAAATTAAAGAAAAGTTAATGACCATAAAATGTGTCAACAGTTTGTACATCAGTGTGTTACAGCTTCAACAGCAGTAATTAACCTAAGTTCAATTACAGGTCTTTTAGAAAATAAAGATGATATTTTATTTGAGACTTCAGCTAGTAACTTACTCAGCCCTGTGTTTTAGGAAAGAGAGTTAGGTATTCTGCTTACTCTCCAGGCAAGTCTGCAAACACCTTGCTCCCTTTGGAGAACTGCTGCCTAAATTCCATCCCTGACCTCAGTCTTTCAGCAGTTGTAGGGCTGAGCCCCTTACCTGGCACCAGGCGTGCACCCCTCATTCAGCCAGAGGAAGTTTCTTTCCATGCTGTGTTGACCCCTTTCACTAGGTGCTACCTTTTTCAGCTGCAAATACAGCTTGGCATTTCCTGCCTGGCCAGAAGTGAGGCAGTCCAGAGCTGTGGCTTATTCAGTGATACTCCTGACCAGATGCAGGCTGCTGAGGGTCATGCATTTTGCTTTAGGCCCAGTGTCCTGCCTGCATCCCTAGGGACTGTGGGCAAGGGGTTCAGAATGGCTAATAGCCCAGGTGGCACATGGGTGTCAGTCCCCAAGTGCCCTTTGTAATTCTTCAGAGTCACCCCTGGGGCATTTCTGTGACTCGTATAAATGATGCCTTCTGGATTGAACTGCTTTCTTCTTACAGAAGTAGCAGGGAGCTCCTTTTTCTTTCAGCCTTATGGCTCTGGGACTATCAGGTATGAATACTTACATATGGAGCAAGATGTGAATATCCTCTGCCCTGGCCCAGGGCAGGGCTCTTAGGCAGCAGGCAGCCCTAATAATGTGAGGTTGCAAGCACATAGTTTGCATCACCAGTGGAAGCCCTGTTACAGAACTGATTTAAGAAGGGGCTGATAAATGGCTCTGAGGTGCTCAGTGGATCATGACATATGCTTGCCCAGTTATAGAAACAGAAAATTGATGAGCTCTGCTTAGGCTGAATCTGCTGAGCTTATGTAATTAAAAAGAAATTTCAACTCTGTAGAGAAGGATTCTGTCAAGTAGCTAAGGCTTCTATTTTATATTTTATTTTTGCAATTAATTCTGTGAAAACCTCCTACCCTAGCAACAAATGTCATTAGATTAAGTTATGCCTGTAAGAAAACTTCAACCACAGCAGGGCTAATTCCCATTAGGTTACCTGGTTTCAATTCTGGAAGAGTGAGAGCATGGCTTATGCTTCATATAGAGCACGGCACAGAGCTTTGCTGTAGCTCTTGTCAGCAGACGGGGGTTATTTCTTCTGTCATATATCATGTACCTGGGTTGCATGACTTGCACATAGGAGAGCGCTTTACCTCCATGTCCCAGAAACCTGGTCCCTTTGGTGAGTGGGTGAGAACAATCTTCGCTCTCAGTATGAACAGAGATAACACTGTAGGGGAAGATGCCTGTATGTGACAGAGGAGGAGATTGACTGGGGAATACTTTCTGGTGCAATATGATCAGCACTTAGTATTTGTATTTTCTGTAGTATTGATAATTTGCAGTTAAAGTATTTTCCTAGTGCTTGAAGAAAGAACAGGTAAAATGACCAGCTGAAAGTGGTGCTACCCAGACAAGGTATTTTTCTTCCTCTTTTTCTGGACTGACATTCTCCTTTCTGTCTTCATCCAGCATCCTCTCTTCCCTTACTGCTCTCAGAGTTGCTGCATAACATTTGCTTTCTCACCCTTCCTTCTGCATGCCAACAGGTGCTTTAAAAGACTCCTTATCACCTCCCTGCAAAGAGCATGTCAATGTCATCATGTCATCTCCTACTGCCATTCTAATGACTACAAGTTCTCTCTCTCTGCTTTGAAGGCCTCCAATGCCTGGCCAGCATAAAATATATCAATACATCTACCATCTCCTAATTTCTTCTGTCTCCTGATTTTTATTTAATGTGCAGCCTTAATATTAATAGCACAGTTATTTGAAGTTTAACAACAAATTAGAAATTTGTTATTGTCCCAGAGTTAGGACATATAACAAATTAGAATATTGTTATATGTATACAGAAGAAAGTTCTTGAATAGATTTTCTTGCATAAAGTCAATGGAAGTCTACAGGTATTCCCCTCACATCAAGTTTTTCCTTATACTTAAACTATCCTCCTTGGACTGAAGTGTAAAAGCAATGCACTTATATCTCCCAAACCATTTCTGTCCTGAGCACTATTCTGTGGGACAACAGGCCAGTGACAGATAATCACACAGTGCTTCTTCAAAACAAAAGCCTTTCCCTTCTCCCTATTAATTTTTCAGTGACACACCAAAGATGAAGGAAATTGATACACAAAGATGGAGTTAGTCTGAAGTGTTGGATAAAAATCATTTTACCATTAGAAGCCAAACATCTAGCCTTTAAAATTTTTAGCTATATCCAGAAGGGATTGCATGGTTTCTACAATGCCAGGATTGAGACTTCTGGGGAGTAATTAAATTTCACTCACGGACAGTGGCTTTCTATTTAGCATATTTTCCCTGTCTATATTGCAGCCATTTTACCACCAGTAAGTATGACCTCCTGTATTTATACAATACATTAATATATCAAAAGACATATTTATGTCAATCTTGCATTTCTCAAAGCACTATGAAATGGATTATTTACTACAAGTACATGCATTTAGGCAACTAATTGGCTGTGAATACTCTATATAAATAAGTTGTAAAGTGGCTGTGCAGTGACCTTTAAAAAGCTGACTTTAGTCTCAGCTCCAGCATCGCTGAAGACTGATCCAATTGATACAGAAATAAATCTGAATAAACATCATAATAAGCAGACATTGACATCAGCTACTCTTATGTTCAAAGATAGACTAAAATTTAAGTGTGTGGAAAAGAGAGTTAGGATAAAGCAGTTTAAAGCTGATGCTTGAAATGAAAGGAGTTAAGTAGAACAATGAAGACTGATCTTAGGTACCAGCTTCAGTGTAGCTAGGATCAGTTGTGATTGGAAATTATGGTTTTAATAAGCAATCCTAAATGATTTGGTAATTTTTTTCCATTCCAGTGGACAGCTGTCTGCTGACTGACACTTTTACTGGCTGTCCCAGATAAGACCAAGGATTGAGTGAACTGTAGGGGGTGAACTACATCATTATTAGTTATATCTTTAGTCAGAATTAAAATAATATTCAGGGTCAGAAGTAAGATAAATTTCAGTTTTCCCATCTAAAAGTGAAAATATTTTTTTTCCAAATTCAAATGACTGATCTGACACTGGCTATGGCCAGGATGTCTGACAAACCAAACTTTCACTGGAAAACAGAACTGTCAATAGCCTGAAATATTTCTTTGGAAGCATCATGGATTCAGTGAGCCCTCAACAAATCCAGGACAGAGTTTGGAGATCCAGCTTGGTATGACTATCTTGTAAATTAAACAGACCCAGGACCCTGTTAAGGCACTAAGGCAAACTACTCAGGTTATTTTCTACCCAGTCCTGAAGAGAGTGTCATTGTTCCCTTAACTGTTAACCCTGAGTCTTTCAGGAATGATCCTTGCCTTGCACTAGCTGTCATATTTTCCTGGGAATTGTTTGGGGAAGTGCCAGTTAGACAGGCTCAAAAGCATGCCATGAGTGACTTTAACTGTTTATCAGTAGAAACATTTGGATTCCTGCAGCACTTACTGGCACTACTTCATTTACTGGTACGGATGTGGCCTGTCTGTGCCTACAAGAAGCATCATGTTGCTGCTTCAGCCCACAGATGGATTTTTGGGCAAAGCATCTCCAGGTTAGGCTCCTGTGATGGGTTCAGGCAGGCCAGAGGCTCAAGGTGTGCTGCCATGCAGCCCGGATCTGGCCAGCTGACTGTGTTTGCAGAGTAGATTTTTACTTCTGAGTCACTTGTCCTGGGCTCCCTTTACAGCCAGTGGAGGTCTTAGGGCATGAGTCACCCAAACCCAAAATACATGAACTGTGCCTTAGAGGACGTGCTTCTCACCACTGGCTATAAAGGCAGAGTGAGTGACCCACCAGCACTTGAAGTGGGACACTATGATTGCCACACCAGGTCCTGTGCTTTCTGAGCACGAATCGGCAACTGAGATCTGGGAGGATGTTCAGCTCACAGGAAGTTTACAAAGGTTTCCATGTCACGTGAATGTCAGACTTAAACTGGCTTTTGGGAATAACAAAGTTTTATGTGAACTAGAACACCAGTTTTTGGCCAGAAATATATTACATCTTCTATGTAGAGATAATCACTAAGACTCCCACAAGACTCTGGAGGTTAAGTCTTGTTTATTTTTCATCAGTCTTTGAAACAGCCAGTATTCCAGAAGTACTAACGATGCAGTGATTTTAATGAAGCTCTGCTCCTTTGTCTTTGTGTCTCTTGCTCTATTGTTCTAATGTTTACATTTTAATGTAGTTTCATGCCCAATGTTGAACTCCTATAAAGGGTTTTGGACTACTTCTTGAAACACTACAGCATCTAACACACGCAGTTAGCAACGATTTATATTATAGGTGAATCTAGGCATGTTGTACTGGTTTGTTCAAAGCACCAAAGGAGCTGTAACAGGAATAAGCCAGGAAGGCCACTATATTCACGGTTTTAAATCATAACTTCAGAGTTCAGAAGTCAATCTGAGCCTCCTATAATAATAATTTACAGTAGCATATTGACACTGAATTCTTTCAGTGTTCATTGCTAGTTCTCAAGGACCCTCACTGATGACTGCTGCTAATCCCTTTTCTTGAATATGGACGTAAGAGGAAAGGATTCTGGACTTTTCTAGGGCTCATGGAGCCAGTCTCAGCCAGTGTGAAAAATACTTTGTTTTAAAGTAGGAGGGCAAAGTTTGTACAGGGTCAAACAGTCAAACAAGGATCACAAAATGAACGTCTGAAGTTATCTTCTGGTCAGTTAAAATCACACTTTGAATATTTTTAAAGACTATGATATGATCAGTTCAGTAACTGATTTTATGTTGCAGTGTTTTAAGTTAGGAGTTTCTGCAACATATATTTTAATAAAATGTAGTCTTTAACACAAACATAGAACCAAAGTATTTACTTCTTCTGTGTGTTACAGAAGTTCAAAATTACAATAATGTAAATTACAACACTTGGAAGAAACTAAAATATTTTTTCTAACATAAAAGCTTTCTTACAAATAGTTTTTGATGCCAGAATTGAACTAATTTATAGGAAAGCTCAAATTCAAATTGTTATTTCCTTACTTTGAGAGTATTGTATATATATTTTTATCTGCTACCACAAAAAAAAACATCCATTCACATTCCATACAATGACAGTGACCTGTAAAAGTTAAAGCCAGTATTTGGAAATGCTTTATTACATAACATGAACAAAAGCAGCTGTGGAACTCCTTGGTACAGGACAGTCTTATGGTCAAGAATTTGAAACATTTCCAATGAGATTAGGTATTTGCTATTAGTATATACTATATAGTATATTCTAATTACTAGTAAGTGTCATATTTGGAATTACATAACAAGTGCTACAAAAGGAACTGTAAAACTGTTTTTTATCTCATGCCTAAGAGCTAAACTCTAAGAATAACAGGTGAAGGACAAGTCATTTCACATTTATCTCCCAGGGGATTCCTGCATTTCCAGTTAAGACTTCTGGTACAGTTAGAGATAGGACTCCAAAAATGAATTATGCCCCTGTGCACATTCACTTTGGTCTTCATATTGAATACTGTGTGCACCCTAGTCCCTTCATTTCAGAAGGGATGGGTTAGAACTGGTGCAGGTTTAGAGAAGGGCAACAAGCACAATCAAATGTGTGGCCCGTCTCTCATATGAGAAATGATTGAGCTGGTTAGGGCTCCTCAATCTGCAAGAGATTACTTAGGGATGTAAAATAGATGACCTCAAAATTATAAATGACGTGAAGTGGGCAAAGAAAGATTAATTTGTCCAATACAAAAGACAAGAAAAAAAACCTAGTAGGAGCTGGGTTCAAACCAACCAAAAGCAGGTGAATCTCCGGTCAACAGATAGCAGCCTTGTGTGAATACTTGCAAAAGACATTGTGAACACAAGATGCCTGAGTGGATGCAAAGAATGACTGGAAAAGTACTTAGGGAGATCCATTGTGGTTTACCAAACAGACACACTATGCCAAGCTTAGGAAATACTCTAAATGAAAATAGTTTGAGCTTATGAGGATATTAGGAAAGAATGTTGTATGCTTTCCTTGTTTTTACACCTTCCTATGTCCTTCAGCTAGACGGATTCTTGCTCTGAAACACAGGAATTCTTATGTTGTTATTCTGGATCTGATCCCTAAGGACAATTGACACCTTTGGCTATACGAACCTGTGAGTCCAAAACAACAAATGGTATATGCCTTGATTATTGCTACAAAAAAATTGACATAAGCAGACTAAATTAAAACTCCTTAGTGACACTTCTGTTTTTTTGTAGTCCCTACTATTTCCCAACCTGCCACTTAGCAGATGGGAGTTGCAGCCACTGGTTAGCAGATGATCCTGGTTACATTTACTGTGAATCTTATAGAGAAAAATCTTTTATTCTGTTACAGAGAATTAAAGAAGTCAATCCAAGAGTTATCCTACCACCTCAAAGTGAAATCTGACATTGACTACTTTATATAACTCTATAAGCTACGGGAGACAATAGTCTTGGATGCATTGCATCAAATGAGACAACATCAGCTTCAAAATACAGCAGTGAGTCTCTGGTTGCTAAAAGAATCATAAGTCAAATAAGACTGATCTTTTTGCTCTTTCTATGGCTGATGAATACTGTTAAATAAAGAAACATATAATGGATTGTGAAAAAAAAAAAAAGAGAGAGAAAGGGGAAGTCTATAACTGGTGCAGGCAATTAACTTCCAGATATCTGTAGATAATAAACTCATGGAACTTTTTTAGACTGTTCCAGTGTGTATCTTTGAATCCGTGGACATGATCTGAACAGACGGTTTAACTGTTACTAATACCATTAGGGTTTTAATAGTTATTAATTCAGCCATTTTAACTTCCAAGTAGTGAGATGCAGTTTTACTTACTAATTTTATTCTTGAAATGTTTCAAGAGGTTGCTGGTGCTAGGATATTTGAATTTTACGTGTGCCTCAGCATTTCTGCAGGTTAATAATGTCCTGAAGACTACAGGATTTTCTTTTGGTTTCCAAAATTACATATGCATTATTGCAAATGAGCTCTGCCACAAAGGAATTAATAATGAAAACATCAGAGGGAATTAAAGTGCTGCTTATAATACTTGAGCTTGCTCCATTAATCTGAGGGCAGAATGAATTGAGTCATTATGTTCCCAGATGGTATTAGGGACCAAATGGGCAGCCCTGTCCCAGCTTGATATTTTTTTTTTCACTGTAAGTATTTTTTGCTGGGGGAGCGGGTCAAGTCCAGGGGTGGCAAATCCATAGTGGGTAATTGAAGTCCCTGAGTAATGTTTTAATTCAAGTTTTAATCTTTATGCACAGAGGCAGCAGGTCATTGTTAACTAGCAAAAGAAACAGACAGATTAACAATGTACACAGTGCATTACCTTGAGAGGAGAATGGAGGAGCGTAAGTATCTTTTACTGTAGAATCATTCGCATTTAAAGAGCTGTCTGCTCGTATCTACATGCATGACTACATTGCCAGTTCATTGATGTCTGAAAGGTGTCTGAAAACCATCAGGCAGCATAACATTTATAATAACAGTGTTATATTAATTGTGGCTGTCAAGGATATGAGCAAAGCAATGTCTTTAATTAAGCCAGCTGATCCACTTGGAAAAAAACAGACAGGATTTCAAATCTGAGATAGGAGCAACAAATTTGGAGGTAGTACTTATTGAAGCAGTTAAAAGGTGCAGTTCTGCCACTGCAGTGTACACGTTTTATAGGGAGATTTGAGTGCGTTTGCATTTATATGTAATGAAGAAACATCTAGATGTATCTTTCTGCAAAAGAAAGTTCTCAATTAGCCTCTTCAAATAACATACTCAGTTTTAAGCATACTGCTCTCATACTTAAGACACCTCTTATGTATTCATGATGACTGGGGTGTATTTACACTGGGTATTGTAAGCAGACACTATTCTGCTCTTGCTGTCCTCCAGGTGGGCGTGAATTCACTTTATTGCTGCTACAAGACAGAAAATCTGTGTCACTATGTTAGATGACACTGAATCTAGATATATGTCACACTGGTAAGCTGGATTTGTTTGTCTATAGTGGGGTCTGCACTAGTGGATATACAATGTTACCTCAGTCTGGAACTCAGTCTGGAGCTCAATGAGCTGGTGTGTGACCACAAGAAACCATAAATATGTATCCAAATTATTTCCTTGCATCTGAAAATGACAGTTCTGAGAAGTGTTGGAATCGGGATGGTGGAAGTCTATGCACACTGCATGGCAAAGCTGAATCCATGCTTGTGTTCAACAACAGGGTTCTGCCTGTGCCACTGAGCTAGGAATTCTGTGGTCTTTCAAAATGGGAAGCAGTAGAGGATGAGTGAGGTTATAGCTGCTTTTCCTGCCCTGAAACTTCTAGCTTATTTCTGTGGAAAGCACTTTCCTCAAAAATGGCATAGGCAGAGCTACAGTTAAAGCTGTCAGTCATGTCTTTCATATAAAAGCATTTTTTTTTACTAGGAATATCCCATTTGTTAGTCAGCATGTTCCTTGGAAATGGCTTGGTTTTGAAAGACTTCCCTAGAAACAAGGAGAGAAACCTTTCTAGTCTGTAACTTCCGAGGCTACAGCATCTACAGCCACAGAGCAATGTGCCGGTTTTCTCATCAGGGATGCCAGGGCTTGCAGGTCCCAAAGTACAGAGGTCCAGTTCCAGCAGAAATCCACTTTTTAGGAGTTTTTTAGCTCTCCTCATTTCTGTGCAGGTATCCTCAAATCTGAAGAAATGATCCATTTCATTTTGAAATGAAGGGATGGATCTTCTCCATGAAAAAACCTTTTATAGGTTTTCCTGTCTGCAGTATTTTTTAATTAAAATTTAATTTAATTGAAGTTAAATTTCGTTTTTAATCAGTCATTATATATCACTTTTCAAAGAGTTATAGTTTCCCGATAACCTGAAATTGTTATGCCAGTTCTGTTTATGAATTCTAGTTACTGACATAGTGAATATAAAATCTTCAAAAAAGATAAGTTACCTCCTCACTCATGGTAGTAAATTAAAAATATGGTATTTAAAGGAAGAAATGAAATTAGCTACTCTTTCAAGATTCAAATTGACAGACTTTCAATTTTTTGATGTAACTACGAGATTAGACGAGTTACCATTTTCATTCTGACTTAATACTGAGATTCTCTTCAAATCACAAATTCCAGCAATTTGGAATTTAAGGGAAATAATAAATATAACAATAAACACTGCCAGCAAAAAAAAAAAAAAGATTTTAAAAATCAGTCATTCTTATGGAGGCAATACTTTTTAAAATGTAACTATTCAATACAAAAAGCTTTGCGAAAGTGGAATCTAACTTCGCAGGAAGTTATGTGTGTTAAATAAGAAAACAGAAAAAAGACACTTTGGAAATTTAATTTACAATGAAATATTAGAAACTCATCTTTAGACCATTTTTTTCTTAATAGTTCATGTAGATCTTTAATTTTTTTTTGTGTTATAATGTATACATTTTTTGAAGCCAATTATTTAAAAGTGAAAATACTCTACTGTAAAAATGTAGAGTATATAGCCTCTCTCAATGTGCTTTTAAATTTCTTTGTAATTGTACAAGTGTGCATGGAGCCACCAAAACCAAGTGATATTGCTGCTGCAGCATTTTGACAGAAAAAATAATTCCATCTAAAAATTTAATATTTTAAAATTGAAATGCAAGAAAGAAGTTAAAAGATAAACCTTTTCTTTTTTAAGCCAATGTGTTACAAGAAAGCTTTGTGTGTACAAATTCCTTCCTCTCTGTAACAAATTTGAGGTCAGGTTCATCTTCACTCTCTAGCAGATGCCCAGGATGGAGGATAAACTTAGTCATGAAACAGATCTTGAAAAGCATGGCACATACACCACCTGGGCTCTGCTGCTTTCATCTTCAGCAAGGCAAGATCCTGGGCAGTTGAAAAGCTGTGGCTCTGCCTTCCCAGCCTGCAGGCCCCATAGAGCCTGGGACAAATCATGTCCCCAGAGAGTGGGATTGCAGCAGGGTGTGAACTCTGTGAACCCTGCTAACATGGAGGTGCACTTTGCTACTCCTCTGAGATGAAGCATCTTCACAAGAGCACTTTTATGGGTGAGATGTAAGAAAGACAGCTGAGCTTGTGGAATGCACAGTACCTCTTTGAGAAAGGAAATAATTGAACATCCTGACAGACTTGTGTGGTGATGATTCAGGAAACTAAGAAAATTTTGGATGTCTTTGTTAGGAATAATTTATTTGTCTGACTAGTTTAAGCTAACAGATAACTCAGAACACAAATGTAATCAAGACAATCTTGACAGTAAAGTAAGAAAAGCTTAGTCTTCCCCTTTCAGATCTCCTCTTTGTGCTTTGTACATGTTACTTTCCGTGTCAACAAAATTTATTTCTGAGTGACACAGAATGCTGATGAGAACTATGAGCTACGCTCTGATATTTTTAGCATAATCATGTAATAAATGAAAACAGAACTGTTAGAAGAAAATTATTTTCTATTTGAAAAAAAACCACTGGTATCTCAGAACTAGTTATAAATAGGATTGGGTTTGGATCAGAGATGAAAATCAGGGTGACTAGATCACCCTCATCGGTTTCTGGTCTGGGTCTTCCTAAGGGAAAATAGGACAGGTTCTTACCATTGTCACCAATATATATCCCCATCTTGGTTACTGCATCTCACTTGGTACTTTTATCCAGATCCACACACTCTTCTCTTTCCTAATCTTCTTTGCCTTCGGTTTTCTTTTTCCTTTCTTCTCTTGCTGGTTTTGTTTCCATCTGCTCATTTATCTTTCTCTGCCTTTCCATTTCTTCCTCCTTTATTTTTCTTTTGACACATCTAACTCTTACTGTACCCCTTTCTTTTTTTCTTTTTTCTTCATCTGAGCACTAAAATCCCCAAATCAACAACTTGGTTGCTCCTCCTTGCAGCCACTGGCACTACTTCTGCACACTTTGCTACACTTCATGTCTCCACAGTCAAGGCAAGCAGAAAACAAGGGTTTGAAAACCCCATAGTAGTAAACACTGTGATCCCAGGGGTTGCATTTGGATTGTTTGCTATAAAACCAATGCTGGAGAGTGATACAAGCATTCATGCCTTCTACTAGCCAGACCTTGGCTTCCTCTCTAGACGGGAGAAGGGCCGAGGAGCACCCTTCCAGACTAAGTATCATGTTATCATTTGCAGTGACTGGATAGGGAGAATAGGTTGTCCAAAGCATTAGTTGATCTCAGACATCAGAGGTGGTAGCTAAGTCCATCTCAGACACCAGGAGGGGTGAAAGTGGGACAGGGAGGGGGCACCCGCAGTGCTTCTGAGTTTCTCCAGGAGTTCCTTACAAAGCTGTGACATTCCCAAACACTTAATTGAGAGTGTATGGGAGGCGAACAAGGAAAGTAGCCTTCTAGTGTAAAATAATTAACTATGATTCTTATTCTCAACTGTTTGTTAAAACCAGCGAACAGACTGTTCATGCCAGGATTTCAGTATTCAGGAGGAATCATTTTCCTTCCCTCCACAGAGGGAAGATATTTAATGGCCTTATGAAATACTGAGAAGGTTTTCTGGAAGTCTGATGCCATGGATTGTCAGGTGCTTTCAGCTGCTTTGGAACTCCTGCAGAAGTGAGATTTACCGGCAGTGCTCTGAAAGGCGCAGATAGCCTAGATGAGAACATGTCACATGTTCCTTCACATCTTATTTCAGTTGCTGATGGCTCTTGTTCCTTCCCCTCCTCCATTCCTATGCCTCTAACAAGTCCGTGCCATTTCATTTGCTCCTTTTAACTGAAAATGCCTCATCAAACATGTTTCTACTTTTTCATTACTTTCATAGGCTTTTCAGACATACACAAAAACTTCAGTTGGGAACTCTTGCTTTTCACCTGTTATCTCTTTACTGCAGTCATGCACAAACTTTGAAGATGCAGTTACAAATCTGTGGCCAAGCACCTGGGTAGCTGTCAGGAACAGAACAGGTCATGCCTGCCAACTTGGGCATTGCCAGCTGTACTGCTGAGCATCCACAAAACCCAACCCAAGCCAAAAAAAGTCAACATCTCCCAAGCATTCACTTCCTCTTTTGAGTCCTCCAGTGCTTGGACGAGAAAGGAATCAAGGCTCCTGTTTAAATTCTCACAGGAAAAAATAAAATATTCCAGGCCACACTGGGTGGACAGTTACTCCACAAAATAGTTGTTGAACTGTTGGGAGGTATAAAGTGTAGCTGAGGTCTAGAAGTGGAGCTGAGAAGAGGCAATAACAAGGTAGCTAGCTGCAATAAAACAGAAGAAATTTGGGCTTAATCTTACCATAATTCTGCTGTAGTTAGGTGAAAATTCTAGGACGTTTTAAAAGTTTTTTTTTTACAAAAATTGTAAACAAAATAATAGTTATCCTGAAACAAACCTGGAAAAATAAAATGAATCTTGGTTATTTTCCCTTTAGGCTAGTGCCATTGTTACTAAGCTGTCCGTTGGTGCCAGAGTGTGTAACATCTCAGTCATCAGCAATCTGGCAGGTATTTTGTTCCCTATATTGATCCAACAACTATATGCCAGGCTGTTTGCACCATCTGTCATGCCAGAGTCAGCAGGGGGGACAAAAGGTGGACAGCTGGTACTATCAGTCTGCAATACCATTTTAAGGGAGAAATACCAGAACCTATGTCAAAAGGCATCAAAAACAAAGAGCCTCAGTGGTGAAAACACTAAAACAAATACGTTTCAGATGCAGCAGCTCATCTTTCCTCTCACACTCTTTATGGTTATTCGAAACACACTTCTAAGAATGAAAAAGGTCGCAGGATGCCTAAACTGAACGTGATCAGTCTTCATTATGCATACTTTCAATTTTCCAAGGAAAGCAAAGTTGCCTGAAATGACTGGTGATAAAAAGTCAATCTGTAATGAATCCCTCAGCTGCAGAGAACTGGAATAAAACTGCAGTAGAAAGAATTTCTGGATTGATTTTTGCCATAGAATCATGGTTACCAGGGAAGCATTCATCCAATGCTGGCCAGAAGCTGACCTCCATTACTCTGCTCCTCCTTGCAGGTTTGTCTTTGGTAAAAAACTATTTCACACTCTTATGAGTATGTTGGCAAGAGAGTAATGTGTAACCCAAAGCAGGATGCTTGGAGAGATTTTTCATATGTCCAAAGGCAAGTCAACCAGTATTCCACTACATACTGTGCCAGCCAGGCCGTCAGGCAGTGTTTCAACCAGTCAAATCTGCAAATCAACCAACAGAGAAATTAGGAAATGTATAGAACTATACATTAAAGGTTTTGGTAAAGAGCATACTGCAGCAAATGTGATTCAGGAGTTACTGCACCATTTTGAAATTTACAGCCAGTCTATACCTTCTGGATTAAATGTGGTGCCAACAGAGCATATGCAGCTGAGGATTGTGCTTATATTCCTGTACTTGTTTTGCAAAGTGTTGCAATTTGGTTTTGACAGACTTGAATGATAACTGCAGCACTGAAAATAGAATCATGGCTCATCAGAAGATAGTCACTTTGCATATTTCACCGAGGCCAACGTAATGCAGAGTGAAGACCAGAAAGAAAACAACTTGTTAAAGATCAGCTGAAGCAAAACAGTCTGCTGCTTGAGTTTAAAGATGAAGGCTTTGCTATTATACATCGGAATACTGAAAGCCAGGATGTTCTGCTCTTTGTAAAATCTTGACATTTCAAATTTTGTTCCATGTTATAAGAAAAGCAAAATTGACCAAAACCATGTTTTTAAATAGTCATTTGACTAAAAATCTGATTTTGGAGATTTTTCCAATCTAATGACTTTAAGTATAATTATATAATCCATCATCATTAGAAGAATGTTATAACTGGAATACGAAATATTTCTAATGACAATCTGTAAAAATAACAATAAGGCATTCTGTTAAAAATATAACTTTCTTTCTATAAAAATCAATGCATTCTGAAGGAATGATCAAAATAGTATTTTCTAACAAAGGAACAGCTACTGAAGTAGTTTTGACCAGCTGTAAGAATAATCCACAAAGTTCCCAAAGTCACATATAACATGGGAGACAGGGAATTTATATAATATAATTGACATTTGGAGTGACACAGAGCTTCCCTACAGGTTTAAAATCTTTGCAAGCTTCTTCTAAAACCTTCATAAAATAGCAGTGACAAAGTAAGTGAGGATACCAGAATGAAATTTAGCTTCAACTGTCATAACTGACGTACGGAAAAATGCAATTCATATTTTTTATTACTATTGCATATAGCAATATTGGAGTCATAGAAGTCTAGCTGTGATTAATCAGACATCTGACCTGTCTATTATCTCTCTGCAATAGCCATGGCCAGACTTAGATTCAACTCAAGCGTTCTTTTGCCTAAGTTAAAGGAAAACAGACAACAGTCTTCTGAAAATATTCTCATTATGATCAGCCTTCTGTCAAAACTACTTAATGACCACTTATCTCAAGAAAAGTTCTCTTATCATATAGAGATACTATCCAAATCAAAATAATTGTTAAAAATAAGAAGAGAGAGAATAAGATCCTATGAAGTGGATACTGTGATACTGGGAAAAATCCTCAATCTTCACATAGCTCCCCATTAAACAGGACATGCTAAATAGTGCATGGTTGAGCCTGTGTTAGTATTCTTTGTAAAAGAAACAAATGAAAGAATGGAAAGTACTGCAATCCTTTCCTATTGCAAGTTGAACAACTTCATCATCGCTATTCTAGACATTACTATTTTTGAGTGACTCCTCATCACTCTCACTTTCACTGATGTCTGCAGTCTTAACTGAGATGCTCTAGGTCTAATAACCACACCAGAAGCAAGCGATGAAGCTGGGGCCTATGCAGCCATATCCTGTAAACCATCAATGTTATACATAATTTCATTAATTGTGGATTTAATTCTTAGGGTTAAAGGCAAATATTAGCCTTGACTTTCTTTTTCAGGTTTGGCCTTGGAAAATACACTTATGGCATTCAGGAATTTAGCTGTGAAGTGAGAAGTGAAAACTTAAGACTATTTTCCACTGTTTGCAACAACATCTTTTAGAGTATCTGTGAACTCAGAAAAATCTGGGATCTGAAGTCGAAGCACATCTTTTCTGCCTATCTTTCTACTCACCAGAGCATCAATTCCTTTTTTGTCAAGTGCTGCTGTTTTTGAAGAGTCGATTGTCCCTCAACAAAATTTGAGATTTCTCTTTGCGTTTTAAGGGATAAGGATCTGCCTCCTACATGATCCTGCATTGGAAAGGAATGAGTTTCTTGTGAGGTGAAGTTCATTTCATGTTGTTGCAGAAACCTGAAGCAGCTTGCTTCTGGGATAGTCTTTGGAAAGTAGCACTTTCTGTTCTGCTTTTTCCTTTGCCTTTGGGCATTGTTGCAGTAAGACTGATGTGGATCATAAAAGTGGATGCTGTGCAAAAAAAAGATAAATTCTATCTCAAATTTTATGCATTAGATTACAATGAAAATATTATTAACAAGTATTATTATTACACTCTCATGGGTGTACTTTGCCTAATAATCTTATTCCATATTATATCAACACTCAGATGAATCCATCATCTGAAATAATACCTGCTTTCTTCAGTCTGAGTCTCAGAATAGATGAACATTTTTTATCACTGTCAATAAGAAAATTACTTATGTCACCCTTGATATTGGAATGAAACTCAATTATGTTGACCTTGATATCCAAATGAACTGTCTAATATAAAGATTACACGTATTCCAGTCTTCTAAAATTACCAGAAGTGATCTTCTATTTTATATGATAGATGAGTTATTAAAAGAACTCAGGTGGAGAACTGAAAAAACTTTTGGTTAAATTAAACAGAGATTTTCATTAATAATTTATTTAATATAGGAAGAAAATCATAACTAACAATTGTCAGGAAATGAAGAACGACTTAGGTCAAACTCTTCACAGATCATCATTTTACTCTGATAGAAATGAATGTGAAACGAAGCAAGTGCAGAGACTGCAGTTTCATGGGAGAGTTTAGATTAGAATGCGAAAAGCAGAAATTACTACAACCTAGAAAGCTAAATATGCTAAATTAAAAAGAACTAGAAGCATTATTCAGTATCCTAGAGAATTTGGTAAAATAATACCCCTTGCTGGTACATTTGGTGAGTGCCAAAAGTGCTGTGCATAGCCTGGGGTCTGTAAGATCAGGTTCTGCTCTGAGATGTTACCAGTCATGAAGGTGCAACAGCCTGGGCAGCGCCAAAACTCCTTATGGTACTGTGTGGGCACGGGACTCCATGGGTGGGGGACCTTTCAGGGTATAAGAGCCTATTTCTTCAAATTTGCACAAGCAGCCCCATGCAAAAATCTGTGTTCAGGATGACAAGTGGTTTTCTTTGCTTGAGGAAAAATCCTGCTGAAGACAAAGAGTCCTGGAGTTTTCATAGGAGAAAGCAGCTGTCAATTAGAAGAGACTTAGAACATCTTTCAGAAATTTCTTGATGAGAAGCATGTGTCAGCATTCAGACACAGTATCCTGTGTTAATTTGCCTTTTTGTAGAACATAAAGATGTTATTTATTTTGTCAAAAGAAAGAAAATGTCAAACCTTTGAGCTCTCGGCCTTTCAGCAGGTGAGCTCACCAATGTATAGAGGAGGTCAGTGAGCTGAACTTTGGCAGGGATATTAATATTTTATAATGCTTTGAATCAGCATAATTCACCTCATCAGTCAGGTCATGTCATAGTCCTGAGCCTTTTAAGCCCGGTAACATCACTGGCAGTTACAAGCCCTGCTCTTATTGAAGGCAGGAGGGCTCTGAAGGCAATTTCAACTCAAAGAAAGCTCAGATCCCTGGATGCTGTAAAATGAAAACAGAACTAATTTATAATCCTTTTTGCTGAACAAAGAAGGAATGCGAGTAGATAAGTGGGATGTGATATTAATAAATTAAAACAATTGAATTATCTCTCTGAACTAAGGACTAAAACTGGGCAGAGCTATCTCTATATGTTACTGGTATGGAGGCTTTCTGTAGTGGGATCTTGGACTATGGCAAGGGTTCTCAGGCTTTCTGATAACAGGAAACACTAACTGGCAGCAAAGCATTTAGCAGGAACGAAGGACTCCAGAAGCAGGTAGTTAGATAGTTAGTTAGTAAGTTAGTCTCAGCAAATCTGAAATCCTAATGATACCTTTTGCAACAGCAGAACAGCAAGGGCCACTTACCAGTGACTAGTTATTATATTTCAAAGTACTTCTCATGTATTTCAAGACTAAGTGAGAGGAAGAATAAGCAAAGCTTTTAAAGACATGCTCACTTAACTTTAGCATGTGGTATCTGCCCTATCAACTTGCAGTTAGTAGGAACCCTTGTTGTGCGTATTTCCCAATCTTAATTGGCATGTGTCCCTCATTTAAGGTTCCTTGAAGAGTCCCATCAGTGCTCTTAGGTGACCCCTTCTGAGAGGTATGGAGGCAACATCCACTTCACTGCTGGAGTTAGCAGATATATGGCTGCAGTGGAAGGCAGGAAAGCCCAGATTTCTAGCGTCCTGCAGTAACCCTGGGTGGTTCTGGGATGTGTTGCAGGGTGAGCTCTCACCTCTCCCAAGATAAACCTTGTGATTCCCTTCTGTCTTCCTCAATTTGGGAAGTGCTAATTGATGCACTCGCCCAAAAGCATGAGTAGGAATTCTCTCTAGCAGCTCATATGAACAGTCTATCTGCCAAGGCACCTCAGTTCAGACCTACTTTAACCCTGCTGTGTCAGTCTTCCTTCAGTGTACCCGCTCAGCCTTGCAAAGCTTAGTGATAATTTGGGGATGTTGAGAAACAGATCAAATACATTTTCCACTGTGCCTTATGCCATGGTCTAAGCATATAATTTCAGCAGTGATATGACAGTACCCACTGAGCCACCTTGCCTCATGTCTTATACCAGTCTATAAATCTCAAAATAATTTTTTTCCTTCAAGACTTCCTATTTTACAGCCATAAATGTGCCTGAAGACTGTAGGCACCTGTTGGAATACCATCAATTATGGTAGCAGGAGAAAAACATTGAGGGTGTAAGAACATGCTGCTCAGACTTTTTCAGTATTAAATTCACATCTGTTGCCTCACCTCTTCTATTTAGAAATCATAAATTCTGTTGCATGAAAGTTCATATTCATGGGCCATTAGGTTTGTTTATCACTTAGGGTAATTAGTATAGAATCATAGAATCATTTAGGTTGGAAAAGACATTTAAGATCATCGAGTCCAATCGTAAACCTAACGCTTCCTCCCTCCTTCAAACGGCTTTGACAAATAGAGGGTTTTCTTTTACCACTAGTTTTTATTAAAGCACCTAGCAGTGCTCCACTTTCTTTTCTAAATTAACAGAATAATTTGAATGTGAATGTAAATATTCAGATTTTATACACACACTGTCAGGTACTTGCTGTCAGAATTCCACAATACACAGCCCAAAACACGTTGAAGAAGCAGACTCAATAAGTCACCTTCCCTTTAAAAAGCTGTGCCAGTGTTTTCCCTGATATTTTGAGCACAACATTGTCCTGTTCACATTGATATAAGAAATGAGATCTCTTCGGTTAGTTTTTTGGCTTCTAAATTCAATGATTATGACTGAATTTGTAGTAATGTCCCTTTGCCACTGTCCTAGTAGGACTGGAAAGGGGCAGGGAAGCGTGTTTATATGCTGTTCTGTTTTTTTCCTGTGCTCAGAATGTCCCGCTATTAAAAAGAGCAAGCTGGCACAGGAGAGTATGTTCTCAAGAAAGCAGGAGTTAACATCAAAACCTAAAGTAATGCAGCTTGTTTCAGGCAAACTCAGTAAACATTTATATTGTGCCAGTTCTGCAGTCAGGAATAATTTTTAAAATCTGACAATGGCTAAATTAGACAGTTTTCCATTACTGCCTAGAAAAGTAAAAGCGTAATTGCCACTTACGTCTGGTAAAATGGATTCTGCATTGTGATATTTAACACATACTGAATGAGCAAGCTAAAATCAATAAAAAGTAGACTGAAACTTTTTTGCTTTCCCTCTGTTTTCTTATTGTTGCCTAGGAGCACTAGGTAATTGATGCAAGTATTTATTGTAGAGGTTTGGATACCGCACTCTTCTTGCATAATGTTTCTCTATAAAATCTGCATATTTCAGTCAGAGTTCACAACAAATGTATTGAATGAAGTGCAGCAGGTTTGTTATAAGTAGTGAATAAGCAGGGCTGTACCTTTTCAGAGGCAGAAGCTGGATGCCACTTTTAGGACTTCCATAGGACGATATGAAAATTTAATTCTGGAATATCAGGACTGCAGCAACCTCCTCCCAGTGGGGCATGTTGTTGCCTTGTGGGCTCAGACAGCAGAGGTTTTGTGTAGCTGTTGAGTAATTTGACCTGTGCGTTATTGGCAAGGGGGCTCCCCCTCACCTGAGATCCCAGATTGTGGGTGGCAGAAATGGCAGTAAACAAGAGAGAATTGTCCCATGGGCTAGCTCTAACCTGCAGGCCATCAGCAGGACACCTCTGTGTAAGCCAGTCACTGGGCGTCAGTGTACAAACAGGATACCCTTTGAAAATGCATCATCATTAGCTTTGTTTTTAACAACATCTGAAAAGATATGGAAAAGAAGGCAAAGTAAAACCCCTGTAAAACCTTCCTTCTCAAATTAACATTTTGGGAAGTGTTCACATGGAATAGCTATAGTGACATCATGTATATATATTAAAGCTGAAAGAATAATCTGAAGGGAATAATATATTTGACATATTGATCTGCCTTCTCATCTTTTATCTGCCTTGGCCATTTAGACAGAAAGGTCTTTGGTCACATCCTGACCCCAATAAAGTCAATACTAAAATGCTGGCAGACTTCATTGAAGCCTGGATCTTACTCTGGGGGTTTTCACTTAGCAGCTCTATGGAGTCTTGATATTTACAAAGCAAAACAAACCAATTATTTAAACAAAGATACAAGGAATGAACAAATAGTTTTGTGAGCACCAAAGAAGAGATGCTCAGTTTGGGCCCTGGCCTCCAGTATCTAACAGGAGGTGAGTGCATACCTCAGGCTTTCCCTCAAGCTTCTTTTTGACAGACTGTTTTCATGAGGCTATTGAGAAGATAATACTTCAGAGACCTTTGCCCCTATGTCAAATCTGATTTTAGTTCTGCAAGCAATGGGAATGAAAATTACTGAATGGGAGGGAATGGAGGAGACACAGACAGAGGGAGTGATTGCATAAGCCACATGTTCTAGGGAAGCAGTTTAAAATTAATCTTTTCAGAAGAATTTTAATTGGTTGCCCTTTATTTCTGTTTTATTTTAGAGCTTTTCCGCATTTGTCTCAAAAGGGAATTTTAACAGATCCTTCATTTTCACTAGATGCAGTTTACTAAACTGTGCCATCATGAAATCTAATAAGCGTATGTGTTTCTTCAGTCTTAGGGTTCCTTTAAAACAAATTAGTGTGGAAGTTTGTCATAGACTACCAGAAACCAAAGAGGAGTGAGAGAAAAAAGCATGTCCCTCCAATTCCTATTGCTTGTCCTCTACAGGCACCAAATGATAAAACAGAGACATCACAGCTGTGTTTTACACAGATATCCATATGGGTAAGCATGGATAAAAGCGGCTTGCTAAGTGTGCAGAAAGATGTGATCTTTTTAGATTTTAGGAGAAAATATTTTTGAGAACTGCAAGTCAAGTAAATGAAGGGTATACTCAATGCCTTTCCAAAGAATCCTAAAATAAAGCAGGAAAAAGAAGCAACAAATTAAAGGTTCTTTGAAAAAGAACAGCCCTAACACTGACGGTTAATGAAGACTCATAATGAATTGCTTGAAGATCTCAGGTTTAAAGACCTGTACAAGTAGAGAGAAAAGCTAACAAAGAAAATCGACTTCTATCTATTATCCAAATTGCATCCATTTTGTCCAAGAATGACTGAACTGTTAACCTTCTTGTAGATCTGTAATCTGTCTTCAACAAAAACACAAATTTGCAAAATTGGAACACTGATTACTTGTGTAGGTTTTTAGCACCCTCAATTCCTGATAATGTCAGTAAGTGTATTCAGCATAAGAGGGTACTGGCAAATTGGAAAAAGCTGCCACGCATCTTGGAAAATCCAGGAATTTTCTCTATGATTGATAATTTTCTGAAAAGTATTATGCTTTCTGGGTATCAGTTTGTATTTTACAGCTTTACAGCAAAAACGTGGATGTCATTTCAAACTGTTATATACAGTGACATGGTATTGAGGAGCTCGGAGGTATTGATCAGAACATGCAGGAGAATAAATGACAGACTCAGAAATGGATTTAAGTGATGGACTTCAGCTTTATGGCTTTAACAAAGCAGCTGAGTAATAAATGTCTAAATCACATTTCCATAGTTGGCAGTTAGAAGTCAGCGCATGGTTACAAAAGTCCATCCATAAAATCAGTGATTTGTGGTGGAACTCTCTCTTCAGCCCGTACAAGAACATAGCCTTTTTCCCATGTGAGCTGGTGCAGAGGTAATCAAAAGAGGATTCTCCTAAAGCCTCACCTTTCTCTGGTGCTAGATGGGTCTGGATTCAAGCAGCCTAACTGTGGATATCTCACTGAGTTGCTCAGGTTGGAGGAAAATGTAAGGAATCAGAGATGGAATGGAAATACTCTCAAGAGGTTCCTGTTCTCAACTGACTATATAGGAGTTTGGAGCAACTGGTAGCCTAAACCAGGCACTTCAATTAAATGTCTAAAATTAGACTGGATGAATCTAGCTATGGTCCACTAGCTAAAGAATAAGAGATTCTAGACAATTTGTCTTATCATCCTGAATATGGAAATATCATATCTCACTGTGCTTATATTACAGGGAGTGGGAAAAGAAATGAAAGCCAGAGGATGACAGAAATACCTTTTAGATTCCCAAAGATCCTCAAAGCACCTTCTACTGCTAAGGACTGACAGAGTGTCTAAGGGTAAAGATTAGAATTTAGCTTGCCTCAGACCGATCTGCTCCAACCAATAAGCCAACCTGGGTTTTGGTGAAGGATTGAAACAGAAGTGTCTAGCCCATGTCACATTCTCTGCTAGAGCCTTTCCCTCTGCTCCCATTGATGAGGATAGGAGCACTGAGGATAGGAGGCAAGTGACTAGAGATAGGTATGTCATAATTGTAAGCATGTGGAAAGGTGTATGAATACTTTTTGACAATCTGCTTCCATATATCATAATTTGTGCTATATAGTCTCATAAATATCTTCCACTATGCATCATTGTGCAACCCTTCCCATGTTCTTAAATTTAAGGGGCAATTACAGAAGGTCACTCCTTGGTAGCTTCAGAAGCAATTAATCCATGGTGTGGTCTCTGCTGCATCAGAGGCAGTCTGCCTAAATCTTCGAGTTCGATGTAATTCAGCTGGGTCAGCTGCAGATCCAGATTACTTGCATATTCTGAAATGAATTTTTCTCTTCATATTTACAGCAATCCCCACAGATATGCTTGGCTTGGACCTTGCCCCACTGGTAAGATAAGCTTAGATCCTAATAGAATATGACTCCCAGCACCCAAGAATCCAAACTCAAGGCCTTCTAGGGGACAAACACCTCAGCTGCCTCTGAAGCAGTCCTACAAGAATCCATACCAAAACACAGGAAGGGCAGCTCAGATAGCTACTGTCATCATGCCCTTGTCAAACTGATTTCAACCTTATGTGTGATTAGCAGTGGCTTGGCATCCAGGATCATGTACCTAAAAAGGCCTTGTCAGCTTTTAGAGGACAAACGTGTCCATGGCTGTACTCCTTCAGTATGACCCTGACCCTCTTTCTCTGCTGGTTCATTTGTGAGTGCATTAATTTCAGAGACACTGCTTCTTGCATAAATTTCCCATTCAGTCATGCCAGTGCACGCCTGGAGCTGCTCCTCTGCTGCCTGAAGAATGAGATTGCTAATCCTGGAAGCCAGCAAAAAGTCTTGAGCAAATGCTGCTTTAATCAGTTGACTTCCATTCCTATGACAGTGATTTCTGAGTAAATATCCTATAACCTGAAAGCAATATTGGTTTGGAATACACATCGCCTTTCTTGTCTTGAGGCCAACAGCAGCTTTAGTAAGAATACTTGGTTTTAGTATATCGCAAAGCTGTGTCGGATCAGATCTCCCTGATCCGATCACAGCTCAACATCACGGATGAAGTGGATATAGTGTGAACTACTTACTGCTCTTCTTTGTTGTCTCAAGCTTATAGATGAACCAAACATGCAGGAATGAGACTTGCAGTCTCCTACATTTGACATTAAGGTTTTTGGAAACCTTAATTATCCAGGGCTTTCTGCAGTCCTACAGTCTGAGACTGGCCCTGCAACTGATAAAGCTCAAATACTATCTGAATGTGACAGGGCTCCCCAAATTTGTCCTTCCTTCAAAATGTAATTGTGGTCCTGTGGATGATTGGTCACATTTTGAAACCTGAGTTTTGGATGGTACACTGACTTCCACATTAGTAGATCCTTAGTATTCAAGTAGAGAGTTTAAAGCTAACATTACTTGAAGTTTATTGAAAAGATGATTCTTCAGTTACCCTAAAAATGTCTTGCTCAGAGGCAATAATATTTTTGAATTAACTGTTTTTCTATGACACTATTGAAAGAAATCAGAACTGAATTTTCTTTGAGGTTTCAGAAGCATTATCTTTTTGTCCTCAGTAGCCTTGGTTTCTTCATTTTCAGTTTGTTCCCATTATTTCTGGGCATCAAGATGAGTATAGAACTATGATACTTAGGAATGCTGTTATGCAACCATAACCCCAGGACAAGCTGATACACAAAATAACAAATCTTTCAAAATCAGAAAAGGTCCCAATGCAAAGTCTAAATTTGGATCTCTTTGCTAAGGGTAGCTACAGCAGTTATGTATACACCGTAATTCCAGCTCCACTCTTTTTTCTTTGCCTGAATTGCAGCCTAAATTATTAGAAAAGTTTAGATATGATCACGATAATCATACACATTTGTAGGGGCTTATTTGGACTGAAACTTTAAGCTTTTAAACATTTTCCCACGGCAGCTCTAAATCTTGTGGTCAATAACCGTGTAATGTACTGAGCATATTTCACACTCAGTTCTGGTGGCATTTGAGAATAGGAGACAGTAGTATCTGTGCAATTTAGGCACAAAAGACAAGAAATGTTAACGAAAATGCAATAAAAACTTGTACAATTTATTTGTCTAATGAAATAACCCAAAGGATGTCTTGCACAAATAAAGAAAAAATCATAAGATCTCCTCATCTAATTAAAAGTAAACATTTTTTTTTTTTCTGTAGGAATTACAGAGAACCTATTAAGAGAAAAGATATTCACCCTGCAGTATCTTACCTTCTTACACAATCAGCAGACTAGACTTGGCAGTTTTCTGTATCACTATTCAAACTGCAGGAAATATAAATATAAAGTAGTTGACAAAGTTTTGCTTTTGTGTTCACAGAGATTTATGAACAATAAGTAGCAAAACTATTCAAAATCACTCAGAATTATTTAAGGGTTAGAAATAATATCTGTTTCATGCTTACAAAGCACTGGTTGCATAAATTGAAACTGTATGGTCCTTCCCAGCGGTGGGCTATGTGCCCTATTTCATTTTCTCACCACGATAGCTGTAGTACATCTGGTGATAGGGTGGATTTGTATATGTAACAATGTAAATTCAGAGCTTGGATTATACACTTTTTTTTTTCAGAACAACCTCTCTGAGCTTTGTCATGGAGATTTATTTTAAATAGCTTAGGTGTGGTGGCAAAGCAGCTGAGTGGGAATGGTGCATACCCCTGCAGTCCCTTTGCTTTCTAAACCTAAGAGTTGCTGTGTTCTCAATGCGTTTAGGAAAGTTACTGAAAATATAGTTTTGTACTTGTGAGATGAGTTGAAATAAAAGTCTCCCAAAAACTCCACAATATTTTAAAAGGCAATTTTAGTCCTAATGGAGCTAATAAATAGATGTACCAGTCTCACTAGATTTACTCCAATTCCCATTTGAATCAATGGAGAGAATCCCATTGGCTTTAAGTAGGAATTAGATTAGCAGGATTTATGAAGCAATTGTGTTCAGTCTATGTTAGGAATAGGAAACTCTTGACATTATTCCCTTTTTGAGGAAATCAAATCTCTGTACCTTGGCTTCAGATTGCATATTGAGAAGAAGGCAGAAAAAGCCAAACTTCCACTTAACTTGGATAGTCTGTGTGTATTGCGATGTGTGGAGAGACAGAAAAATGCCTTCCAAAACAGGGGCTGATAAAATCAATAGTCCCACCCTAAACTTTAGAAAGCAGTAAGTTGAAATATTTGAGGAGCAGGAAATAAACATGCACAGTGCTTTTGAATTATGGGTATTTTAACCTTTTTTCTTACAGTCTTTATTCATATATGCATCAGGCCTTGAATCCAAGTTCAGTAGAAAGTAGCTTGTGATCCTGAGAAAAGTAGCTGTGCCTGGTTTCTTTTTAAAGAAAGAAGAAGCAAAAATGTGTGTACAGATAGGCTTTGCAAGAAGTGTCTTTCCATGGTAAAAAATGATGTACGGTAATAACTGCAGCAAGAATAGCACCTTTTCTTCTCACCTCTGTTTCACAAAGCCTATATGTGAGCTTCTTTTCTCTCTTGCCTCTAATACAGCCTCCTAATTTAGCCAACCTTTCATTTACAAATGGGGTCTGAGCACAAAGTTTGGCCTATTTCTAAGCTCCTTGAGGGCTCAGAGGCAGTTAAAGCCATCTTTAAATGAAAATGATGAACATATGTCCAATAAGTCCTATATATTTTTTTTTCTAATGACATCAACTTCTGTTTTGCCTGTCTTACCTAGAAGCCTGCATGCTCCTTGTTTGTGAAAGAGCTCGTACTTCATTCAGCAACCTCAGAGAGTTTGATTTAGGATCTGAATTTTACTGCTGCCTATTCTTATTGCAGGGGTTTATATATATCTGTCTCTACAGTTCAGTGAGGTTAGAGGTGTGTCATCCTGTAGAAGTATCAGTGCTTTCTACTCTCTCTAGTTTCACCAGAAAGGCCTTTCTACTTGTGTTGAAATTTTCCCATTATTTAAAGGACATTTGATGCTTTAATAAATACATGTGTATTTCACAAACACCTCAGCACCTGACCTGTCATTATACAGGTGTAGTATAACACGGAGAAAACACAGGAGGCTATAATTCCTTTCCCCAAATTACCCAGGGAATTAGAGAGCAGCTGCACAGTATTGTTGCCTATCTTTTACATCTCAACTGAATCTATCTTTGTTACCAAGTTTTCTGTTGAGAAGTCACAATTCTTGCACTGAATGGTGAAATAGGAACTAGTTCCTTTTACAGTAAGACTTTAAAAAGTCTTTTGTATTATACTCAGCCATATGCAAACGAGCTCACATGGAGATTACAGTCCTAGCAAGGAGAATTAATGTGGACAACATTGTAGGGCTTTGTGGACTTTGAAAACTGTGACCTGACTATAATATTATGCAGTCCTTAAAATGCATTAAAAATGAGTAGTCTAAGGGCAGTCAGTTAAATACCCAGAAAGATTCAGTGTCTTCAAAATTATAGTGTTAGGCGTGTTTATCCAAACCAGTGATCAGATGTGATAACGGGATGAAAATTCCTTAAGTGCTTTATAATGGCTGTGGCTTGCAGAGTAAATCATACACATTTTACAGTTAAAAATAAATTGAGCTTATGTTGCTACAGAAACTACTGCTGCTGTAGTTTCGGGGGAGGTGTGTCCCTCATTATCATGCTTAAATCCAGACATCAATAACAGCCTGTAAAATACAGAAATGCCCCAATGTAATTCTGAGTATTTTGAAGCCTCTGCATTTGATAACTGATTTAAATATTGTAACCCTTAATTATTTTATTTGTATTATATTTCTTTTACCAAATACATAAATCAGTAGTTAAGTCTGATAGTGATACAGCCGGCAAATTGTGAAAATTAGAAGCTTGACCCTGGAATTTTCTTGTGGATCTGCAGCAGGATATAGTGTTGTGATGCTCAGTTGCAAGGCGTCATTTTGGCATGTGCAGCTGCAGATGAGGTACCTCTGCCCCTGCAAGGCACTGGGAGGATTAAGATAGTCTCAGAAACTTGACGTAAAACAGAGGGTGTGACTGAGAAGCTATGGGAGTAGGCTTGAAATCCTCTTGGGGACCCAGTCACATGAGTGTGGAGTGATTCTATGGAGATAAATGAAGATTCATGCCTGGAACAATTTTCTGAACCTGCCTCTTCAAAAAGGAGAAGAAGAGGTCTTACTTTTGTTTGGAAAATTGACAGCTGGAGAAGCTTTTTTTTTAAAAAAAAAAAAAAATAAAGCCTTTATTTCCAGAATCCATTACCAGGACTGTTTATGCATTGTATCTTATGACTCTTTAGGCACAATGCATAGGGAAGGCTAGGAACGTGAAGCAGAGCCAGATGTCTCTTTCTTATAAACCGAGGGTCTAGTCACCTGGGATAGGCGATTTCCTGCACTTTCTTTCTTTCATGCAATCACTCTTGTCTTTCTTTCCACAGCGCAGCTCCTTGCCTCAAGGATGGGTAAGACGTGTGTTTCTGCTGCCTTACTGATTCGGCTCTGTCTGAACAGGAAGGTATGAACGTTAGCTGAAGGAAGATCACATCTATCATATTCTAAAGAAGTCTCATAAACCACTGAACTGCTCAATATAACTGAGCCAGCATCCTTCCCTGCATTTCTTAAGAAGCTCTATTTTGCATACAGTATTGTCAGCAGCAGCTCTTAAGCCTGCTTTGAGAAAACCTATGGAATAGCGTTTAGAAATCTACCTCATAGAAGCAGTAACCTTGAGGATCTTTCTTGGGCTCTGGTGCCACAGAATCACAGAAAGGCTGAGGTTGGAAGGGACCTTTTGTCCAACCCTCCTGCTCAAGGAAGGTCACCAAGAGAAGGCTGCTCAGGCACTGTCTGTGAAATGAGGTTTATTAAGCTGATAATGGTTCTGTCTTCATGTAGAAACATGACTTTTAAAATTTCACTGGAAAAAAACATCAATTGTCTGAGGAGACATTCAGGGCTTTGGAGGATTAAATTTTTAGCCTTAGATCTGCACTCAGGTACTCTCTGGGCATAGCCTCACTTTTGGTGGATTGCTCTAGTGTATGTAATTTTTCAGATCAGATATAATGGATATCCAGAAGGTTAGTGTCTATGGACCCCAAGGGGTGCTCTGCAGTCTGAAAACAATTCAACTTAATAGGGAGGGGGGCCTACTGGTATCAGTTTGTCAGATGTCACAAGCTGCTGCAGCCTTTAGGGAAGGATTTAATCCCTTGAATCAGGTACACAGACATTCTGCTGTGGAAAACTACACTGCTGAGGACTGAAACAACTAATGAAGATGCTCTTTTGGAATATTCCTACATTAAATGTCTGCCAGGGGAAAGGGAAGATGTGACTTGTTGTGGACATTACCCTGAAGCACAGTGGAGGATTTAATGGATGCTTTTCTTTCACCCTGGGAAAAGTCCAACTCTGCTAATTTATTTTTTCCTGCTGTACAGATTTCTATAATCTTAGGTTTTTGGATGCTAGCCCACTCAGCACTTCTTTTGCTTTAAAGATGGCTTGTCTGGTGTTTATTCTGCCTTTTGACATCACACATTTAAAATTTAGAAAAGATTGGATAGCAGGAGTAGCAAATACAGTGATTTTGAAGTGCAAAAGCTGAAGTTCCCTGCACCTGGCTGTTTCCAAGGTAGTTAGATAAGAATCCCTGTAACGCAGTGCTGGACATTTGAGTACAATATTATTATTGTTAGCTGTGATTTCACTCTATAGTACTAGTGGCAATCATTTTAGCATACTAATTTCTTGAACACGTACTCCTCGTAATATAGTCAATAGGAGAAGCAGGTTAGTGAAACAGCTGTTAATTTTCCACCATGAATGAATACTCCATCCTACTTGGTAGATTTTTTTCCCCTCACAAGTTCAATAAATATTTATGTCAGCTCTGCTGTCAGGTAGCACTCTCAGTAACAGACAGTTACTAAATTAAGATACTTTCCTTGGCAGTAATGGAGAGCTAATAAAGCAATTGCCATATGCAAGCCTTGGAGAAGATTTGCCTTCTAATTATCATAAGAGGTTGAACTGTAACTCTAAGAATAATAAAACGTAGGGCAGGCTGTGGTACCACCAGGTGAGTTGAGGTAGCACTGAGACAACACAAAGAAATCAGGTTCCCTTCCCCAGTAGTGCTGTTTCACAGGGGCAGCTGCAAGTTAGCTTCAAGCAAAGAAGGCAGAGGTTGGGAGATGGTGCTGCGGACTATGACCTGCTCACAGAGGTGTTCCTCCAGCAACATGTCCTGGCAGAGCTGTGCAGCTGTAGTCGTGCTTACCCCTCAGAAGGTCCCAGCACAGACAGATGTGTTCTAGTAGACAGAAAATGCAAGAAAACTGCTACATATTCAGCCAGACCTGCTTTTCCCTTTCCATTCATTCCTCAACTTCTTTCAGGCTTTACTGTTGTATCCTCAATAAAATGGGCAGATGGAGAACTAATGCTCCTTTTTGTAAGTACAGTTCAGGAAACAGATTTTGGAATTATCATTGACAGATCTCTGAAATCATTGTCTCTATGTGCAGCAGCAGCTAAAAAATCCAACAAAATATTGGACATCAGCAGAGAGAGTATTGAGAATAAGAGAGACATCAATATTTTGCCATAGTATAAAATCTTAGTGCACCTCCGTCTTCAGTGCTGTGCACAGTATCTTTGCATCTCAAGAAGGACATGGTGGAGTTAGAGAAGTTACAGAAAAGCACAAAGAAAATTATAAAGGTGATAGGGCAACGCTTTATGTAGAGAGACTGAAAAGACTGGGAGTTTCCATGAAGGGAATTGGTATAGGGAATACAGTACAGAACCATTATTCACCAAATCCCACATGACCAGCATTAGGCTGGACACAATTAAACTATGTCCTGGTTCAGGCTAGGATAGAGTTAATTTTCACCTGAACTGGGAGAGGAACTGGAGCTGGTGGCCCCTGTGGCTGGGGGAGACAGCTGGGACAGTTTACTAATTAGCCAACAGCTGGGATAGTTTACCCAAATTGGCCAAAGGGCCATTTCACACCATGTGACATCATGCTCACTATATAAAGCAGGGATGGGGAAAAGGGGCTGGTTTGGCTACTTGGGAGGGAGCTGGGCATCAGGATCTACTGTGAGCTCTTGTATGGTGAATTATGTGCTTAAGTATATTCTGTTATTGTTTTTGTTTTCCGTGTCTGTTTTCTCTTCCTACGTTGTTCTCTTAAACTGTTTTTATCTCCACCTATGTGTTTTGCCTTTTTTTTTTTTTCTTCCTAATTCTCCTTCCCGTCTCACTGAGGAGCACTGAGGGGAGAAGTGAGTGATTGATTATGTGGTATTGTAGCTGCTGAGTGGGGCTAAACCATGACAAATTAGTACATAAGTTTAAAACAAATAAAGTAATTCTCCACATGCTTGGTTGTAGACTTTGTGAACTTCACAGAATGGCATCTCACCAAATTGCTGAGGTCGGAAGGCAACTCTGGAGATCACCTAGTCCAACTCTGCAGGTCAGATCTGGAGCAACTAGAGCTGGATGCTCAGGGCTGTGTCCATTTCAGTTGAGTATCTCCACAGATTGAGGCTCCATAAACTCCCTGGGAAATGTGTGCCAATGCTTGATCATCCTGATACTAAAGTTTTTTTTCTTATGCTTAAATGGAATTTCCTATGTTTCAGTTTGTGCTCATTGCATCTTGTCCTGTGACTGGTTATCACTGAGAAGAGTCTGACTCCACCTTTTTTTTGCTTACTACAATCAGGTATTTATATAGGTGACTAAGATCCCCTTGAGCATTCTCTTCAACAGGTTGAATAGTCCAACTATCTCAGCCTCTCCTTGTGTGAAAAATGCTCCAGTCTTAGTCATCTTCATGGCCCTTTGCTGGACTTGTTCCAGTATGTGTCTCTTGTACTTGGGAGCTCAGAACTGGATATAGTAATCCAGGTGTGTCTCACTGGTGCTGAGTAGAGAGGAAGGTTCACCTCCTTCAACCTCCTGGCAATGTTATTCTTAATGCAGCCCAGGGAGGCTGTTGCTGCAAGGGAGCATTGATGGCTTGTGTTCAGCTTGGTGTCAGTAGGATCTTCTTCTGCCAAGCTGTTTTCCGGCACATATAGTGGTGCATGGGGCTATTTCTCTCTTGGTGCTGGACTTTGCATTTCCTGCCTGTCAAGGTGCCTCTAAATGGCAGCACAGCCACCTGGTGTATCAAGCACTCCCCTCAGCTTTATCATCTGCAAAATTGCTGAGAGTGCACTTCTATCCGCTATCCCGGTCACTAATGAAGATAAAGAGTATTTGCCCTAGTATCTATCATACATAGCTGGTGTCTGACCTCCAATGGGACATTGTGCTGTTTGCAGAAGACTGGAGGTAGACAAGTATCAGCAGATCCCTAAGGTCTCTATCAAAAAGAATTAGACAAATTCATGGACAACAGGTCCCTAAGCAGATACTAAAAGAACACATCAAGGATGTGTCTTCTAACATCACTAGTACAGCAACTATGCATGCTGGGAAGAGGATTGGACTGCAGAGACTGGCCAGCCTTTGGGGGAAACTCTGACAGTGTGAGAGGGAATACTCCTCTGGATAGATCACTAGTCTGGCCGAATACGATCTTTCTCTTTCTTTTCCTGCTATCACTCCAGGCCAAGGTCTGTATGATAACAGTTCAGAAAGAGCAAGACCATTGCTGCATCAGCTGTGGGACAAAGTACTTTCTTATCTTTTTTTTTTTCAGCCGTCTCTTTTCAGCTTCACTGATTTCAGCTTTCATTGATTTCTTGACATCTGTCTGGCACCAGTAGCCCAGCTGTATATAACCTTCTGGACCTAGTAAGCTCTCTTCTTATACAGCTGATAAATTGAGAGATTCTAGCATACTTACTGGCCTCTCTATACTCCACCTGCACAGAGGGGTGGCTAAGGCTTTCTCCTAGGATAAATTATCCCAGAATTTTCCAGGATTCTCGGCAAGGAACATAGTACTGGTAAAGTATGTCTTACCTATTCTGTCAAATTTTTGAATACGGAGGCTGTGCAAGGGTCACACCATGTGGTGGTTTAGATAGTACATTACCAGATATGGGGAGTGGTACATAGAAGAACAGCCTCCCCTATATGAAGGCATGCTAGTGGGTCCCAGAAAAGACACTTTAAGGTCCATCCACTGGAGTACTCATCAGATAACCTAGAAGGTGCTACATACTCTAGGCAGGGTAGTCAGTCAAGAAGTTTGGCCTTGAAAGCTCTGAAAAAAATGCGTACATATTACTAATAAGAACTTTGCTGCTTTAATTGGGCTAGGGATTAGTTGTCTTGAGAAAGTAAGTTACAAAGTCAAAAACTTAGTGATATATACACACACACACGTATATACAGACACACATGCACCTACTCTCAGATACACATCAGCACCTCCTAAGAAATAACATATTTCCAAGGTTGGAGGAGTGAAGCTCAGACCATGCTAGAGGTGGTTCCATGAGTTGCTATTAAAAAGTCAGCACTTAACAGATGAATGTGGCAGATGAAAGACCACTTTCTGCTACTCCCACACACATGCTTGAAAGAGGATTTAATTTATAATATTCAGCAAAATGTTACTTTTTAAATGTTACATACTGTGGATAAAAATAAATGATTATTTCTTGCTTCTATATCGCTGTGGATGCTTGGCTCTTGATTCTTTTAAGCTCTTTCTACTCAAAGTAGGAAAGAAATCCTGTCCAGTTATTTACACTGTCAGGCTAATCCCCAGAATAAGTATGTATATTTTTGAAAAGGTGTTTGTTGCCCCTTGAAGGAGAAAAATCCTTAGATGTATGATTTGTATAGAAATATTGTTTCATTTTGAGGAAACTGAACATTTGAACCCTCTAAATAGATTTTCTTTAGATGCAAGTTCCCTAGACTTAACAGGGAGGCTGAGTCCTGTTAGTTCCTCTGACTGGGGGATATAATGGCTTTTTAAAGTGAAAATAATTGAACAAGTTGTGCATTAGCACTGCTGCAAGCTGCTGTGAACACTGTACAGTGTTCAACAAAGTATGCTTAGTCCTTCTGAAAATTGTGTTCCAAGTCATGTTTTGTTGTGGTGTTGCAGAAACAGCAGAGGTACAAGGGCATTAGAAGCCAAAATCCAGTGGGCCTTTGGAAAGGTTATTCACAATAAGCAATACTTTCACAACAACCTGTGTAGGGTTACAGTACAAGACATGACATATTCCTCAGGGCTGTGAAAGGATCACTCACCATCTGGTGCAACTCCCTTGTGGATGGAGAGGACAAGGCTGACATCTGACAAGACTTGGCCAGGGCAGATTGCCGCCTTTAATTGCTTGAGACCCTCCCATCCCACAGCTAGCAGGGCCTGCAGGGTAACAGGGAACCGCAAATGAGGCCCCAGAAAAACCTGTCCCACCCCACACAGCTTCTCAGTACTCCCTGGCTGTGCTGTACTTCAGCTGTTACCTCCTTTCATCGTCCTGAGGTCTGCAGCTCCTTTCTATGTAGCTTCTAGTGTTGTTCCACTCATATGGAAACCACGACCCCAATACCTTCCAGGAGCAGATGTGATCAGTGCTGTTTTGCCTTCCTGCAATGGGAGCAGAAAGTCTTACTTCTGTACATGGGGCAAGGTTTCAACTTGTCCTAGTCTAAGATAGCTGCTCCACAGTCACAGTGTTCACAGGGTTCAGCCAACCTAAATGACACCTTTCCCAAAAAAAGAAAAAAATGTGGTGGTGTGGTATAGCCCAAGCTCTGCTTTTCTTTGTCCTTGAAAAGGAGGACATGGCTTCTTAATCTATTGCAGTCTTCTCCCTAAAACACATTACTGAGGTAAGTTGAAGGGCTACATTCTAGAAACTGTTCTCTTTCAGTTCATAGTCTTAAAGTTTGTATGTGAAATTGTGCTGTATGAAATAGATAAAAACAAATTGTTCCCTCTTCTGCATTTATTATGGACCCACTATTTATTTAAAAAATACATTAAGATACTCTTGCTGCATAACCAGTGGTTACATTGGAGTACGAAGCAAAATGTGATTCCTCATTCACAAAGAGTTTTCTGCTCTCTAGCTGGTTTTGTTTGATTTCTAATCTGTGCTAAGGCATCTGTGAATATGATACCTCAGTCCAGACAGAAGAAATCTTAATCTGAAGATAACGGAAATTGCCAAATATTCCAGTTTAGCATCCATTTGCTAAACTAAATAACTCCTGTGTGTGTATGTGTATGGGGCGTGGGATAGGGTTCATTTTGTAGCTCTGGATTTCTATTTCAAGTGTAAGGAAAAAAATTAACCAAATGTCTCATTAATGAGAGCCTAAAGAACAATCTGAACTTCTAAACATTTCTTATTCGCAGCAATAAGAGAGTCCAAAGACTTCGGTTAAGCTTTTCGTATCCAGAATGACATTCCTCCCACATGTCCTCCTACCAGCACCCTAAATTTACAGGCAACTTCAAATACCTTTAAATATGAATGTTGAAGGACCTTTTTACAGACTACATCTTCTTTGCAAATTGCAGGCAAATCTGTCAGAATTTTGTCTTTTGCCAACAATGAGCATAAAATATATATACCCATCACTCAAAAGTTCAAAAGCTACAGTTCCCTATCTTTCATTCACAGTATACACATTCAAGAATAACAAGCTGCATGTGTATGTCTAGTGAATGTCTCATAGAACTATTAGCCAGAGACCAAAACTACATTGATCTAGCTGTTATCAAACTTTCAGAATTTGATCCATCAAATGTATTCCAGCTAAGATTAAAAAAAAAAATAATGGAAAGAGTTCCAAAGCCACATGTTCTTTTAGACACAGAGCAGCTTTCCTCCTGCATTTTTATATTTTAATCAGCTTCATGCAGTATGTTCAATCCTCCATGAAGGCAATTCAATTCCCAGAGCCAACAGCTTTATCATATTTTTTTCACTGACTTAAAAAAGAAATCACTTCCAAGTGGTGGCAGAAAGGGATTGAAAAACCAGAACATATTTATTTAAGATGTTCCACCATACACAAGACTTTCCAATTATTTTCAAAGCGGCATAGGGAGCTATAACTGGGATAGTCTGTTGAGGCAACTTCCCAATACAGAAGATAAGTAATTTATGAGACTATTTGTTTCTGCTAGCTAATGGCTATACACTAACACAGATTAAATCCATTGTGTTTCCAAAACACAGAAAAAAATGTCACTCAGTTACAAAAGTGTAAATCCTTGATTTTACAAGATTATTCCAAACACATCATAATGTAGTAAGCTTATTTACTGAGCATCTGTATCCTCCTTGTTATTATGTTCAAGTGTATAGAAACTAAAATCCAGATGCATACTATCCATCCCACAGAAGAGTGCTAAGTACCAGATGACCCCTTTCCTACTGCACAAACAGCCCTGCCCCAGTGTGGCCCATAGCTCCTCCTTTTTTCTGACCCAGTGTACCCAATACTTTCTCATCACCTGGCTCAACATAGCACTTATCTCATGTGTGGGGGAAGAAGTATCTTGGCATTATGGCCACACACCAGCTGTCAAGGTGGCAGTTTGTCCAAGATGGAATAATTAACTCTGTAATTTATTGTCCCATAGAACATTTGTGGTGTACAGAATCATAGAATATCTTGCGTTGGAAGGGATCCACGAGGAACATAAAGTCCAACTCCCTCCTCCTTGCAGGACTACCTAAAACTAAACCATATGACTAAGAGTGTTGTCCAGATGCCCCTTGAGCTCTGACAGGTTTGGTGCCATGACCACTTGCCTGGGGACCCTGTTCCAGTGATTCACCACCCTCTCAGTGAAGAACCTGCTCCTAATGCTCAGTCTGAATTTCCCCTGATGCAGCTTCATCCCATTTCCTTGTGTCCTGTCGCTGGTCACATTGATGAGATACCCCCTGAGATTTTTCTATAGGCTAAACAGCCCCAGCTCTCTGAGCCTTTCCTCATTTGATAAATGCTCCAGTCACTTTGCTGGACTCTCTCTGGTGTGTCCATGTCTCTCTTGTACTGGGGAGACCAGAAGTGGACACACCAGTGCTGAACAGAGGGAAAGGATCACCTCCCTCAAACTGCTGGCAACATGCCTTCTAGTGAAGCTCAGGATACCCTTCACCTTCTTCACCACAAGGCCACGTTTCTGGCTCATGTTCAACTTGGTGTTCATCAGGACCAGCAGCTCCTTTTCTGCCAAGCTGCTTTCCAGCTAGGCAGCCTTCAGCATATATTGGTACCTGGGGATGTTCCTCCACAGGCAGAGGACTTTGCACTTACAGTTGTTGAACTCGAGTTTCCTGTTGGTCCATTTCTTAAGCCTGTTGAGGTCCCTCTAGAAGGCAGCACAACCCTCTGGTGTATCAGCCGCTCCTCCAGTTTTGTGTCATCTGCAAACTTGCTGAGGGAACATTCCGTACAGTCATCCAGGTCCTTAATTGTTTAGGTTTTTTCCTAGCTTTTATAGAGACTCTTCTGTTAGTTCTGAATGCTGGCTGGGCAGTTGGGCAGCAGATGAAAAAGTAATGAGTACAGTAGCTAGCTTTATGAAAGCATCCCCAAATTTACTAGTAACGTACTACAGAAAGGTGAAGTCTGTGAGTCAGACTAGCCAGACCAATTCTAGCAAAAAAATTATCCCCTGGTAGAACATGTTTTTGTACCGGAATGTTGTCGGAACCTCTTGTCTGAGGCCCTTTTCTCTCATACAGTCTCACTTCAGGCAGGTCTGTGGTCCTTGAGGTTTCAGATGTTGTCAACTATGTATTTGCTATTCCAGTGTAATGACTCATTATATTCCCTAGGATTTTTTAAAATCCTAGGGAATACCAGCTTGAAATCAGCTCACGTGTGCCCATCAGTTTAGGACAAGATATTAGCTTTTTGTTTTCCCTTACAAACAGCATATTTCAATTATATTTGGTGTAGGACATGTATTAACATGTCTGCCCCAGAAAAGACACATGTTTAAGACACAACTGTGACCTAAATCACCCATTAAGATTAATTGGATTAGGCTGCAGTACATACTATCTGATAGGATAGTCCATGCGGACTGGGCATTTCTTAATAGTTAGTGGCTAGTCTGTAGCGGTATATAGATCTCTAGACTTAGGGGACCCATACTTTTCAAACTGGATTTCTAGATCTACTTTTTCAAGAGACAACCTATTAAAACAATCTATGTAATCTGATTTATTGAAATGTCACTTTGAAATAATTTTTTATTCCTTTAGTAATGTTCATCTGCACAAGATTATATGAGAGTCTTTCTCAGACTACTGTTGTAATCACTGGATGAAAAGAGAAATCCTAGTCATTAAATCCAATACCCATTGGCACAGGCAACAATGTAAAATAATTATTTTTATATTTTGTGACAGTAGATGTGTTTGTCACCACCATTCTATAAGGAACAAAAAAAATCTTTATTTCTGGTGCAGTCCATAGATGTTGAAGGAAAACCCCCAACTATGAAAGATCAAAATATTTTTTTGGGAGAGCCTCTAAGAGTGAAGCCTGCAGAACAGAGAGCCTGACTACAGTTGCCAAGTAAATTGAGAGTTTTGCTAGAGAAATGGAGCATTGTAGTTACAGCAAAGATCTGGCTTAGAAACACTTCATGAGGCCAGGTGTACTCTGCCTAGTATTTTTTAATTCTAGGAATATTGCCTGTGCATATATATATTTAAAATCAGTTCCCTTTGGAGTAAAAGACAATTTAGTCCCACTGACTCCAAGGGGAAGGTGGGGAGAAATGTTAGGAATTGCTTTGATAATAAGGACTATTTGAATAATCAAGGCTTATGACAATGCAAAGGTCAAAATTCAGGCAGTAGATTGGATAGTTGTTATGAAAACCTTAAAAAGCACCCCAACCCTTTAAGTGAGTGTTATGGGTGCTACCATGTGAGATTATTATTGCAGATATGACTGAAATAGCTTGTATTTTTGAGGTAAGACAGGAGCAATTGTAATAGCAATATTTTATTTTGAAAGGAAAAAAAATAGCTAAATGTACAACTTCAAAGTAGTTTAACTCTTAATCTCTCTTTGCGTCATTTGTTAAATAATTTATCAAAGCTTTTTAATTGAAAATTTCTTATCATAATTAGTTTAAAAGCTTGGTGAAAAATACCCTTCCTTTCTGAATGTCTAAAAGTTTGCTGTTACAGAAATAGGCTTCTTATTGGATATCAAATCCACTAAATGCTCATTGCTGCAACAAAATGACTAAGAATGATATTTTTAGTGCTGGGAAGCTGTCAGGATTCAGTGTTGAGAATGGTCACTGGGGGTGGGATGGCTGAAAAGAGCTGAGCAGATCTAAGAACTGCTTGCAACTGAGAGTTGTGATCCTGCTCCTCCCCACCACATCGCTTCCCCTCTTTGGTCCATCCCTGGCTCAGACAGGTATTCCTCTTGCATGCACTCCTGCAGGCATGAACCTGGCCTTTGGTGAGCTAACTCCGTTCATTAAGCTGGTCCTTGTTTTGCTGAGGTGACGAGCTGAAACTCACTCCCAAAGGAGTCAAAGTAAGGCCAGGGCTGACACAGGGTTGGGGAGGAAGGTGTTGCGAGGGGGAGTGGGGACAGGAGAGGGCAGGGAGGGAGTAGGAAGATGTTTCATCTGAGTTTACCCTGGCTTATTTCTGGGGTGACAGCCATCTTTCTGTGTGAGAAGGCTGGGGGAGAAAAGTGACAGACACATATTGTTCTTTACAATTCCAATGTACTTGATCCAACTGTATAGAAAAAGAAGGCACGTTATATACAATTGCTGCAGCAGAAAAAAATGCAGGGGATAGCAAATGAGAAAGGGGAAGGGGGACTTGTTCTGTGAGGACAGAGGTGCAGATCAGGCGTGGCATCCCTAATGAGGAGAGCTGGAGCGTGAGTGATTCCTCTGTCTGTTGCTCCATCATCCCTGGGCTTGTTTGGGCTATAACTGCACCCTCCTATTCTCCCTCTCTGTTCTCACCATGTATGGGAGGTTTCACACCTCTTGGGTATGGTTTCATACTGCACCTGGCTCTGCCCCGCTCTCAAGGTTGCATTCCCATAGTGACCATCAAGTGACATCTGTGCTTCGTGTTTACAGCTCCAGGTCATTCAGAATCCTCCTGTGTCTGTATTGTGAAGGCTTCTTTTGTCATCTGCTGCTTGTGCTCTCAAGGGCCCTGGCTACAAATGACAGGACAATCCTTTTTGGCAGCAGTGAGCTGTTGAATCTTCACTGTATTTTACTCGCTAATCAATATTTTTGCTATTGTAAATGAATGTAACGGTGGGTTTGTTTTGGTGAGATCTATCAAAGCAGATCAGTATCTGATCCAATGCACAAGTGAAATAAATGTGAATCTTTTCTTTGAATTCACTGAGGTTTGAATCAAGTCCTTATTGACCTTTTTGAATAAACATGCTGCTGTATATTTCTAAGTGAACATATGACAAGTTGCTGAGCAATATGAAGCTAGAAATAAATAAATATTAAAGTTCAGAGATATAAAATTATTCTTGGTATAGGCTACTATAATCTGAAAGGATATTTAGGTATTGGATTCTCATGAAATGATCTTTAACCACCAAGACAAAAATTATGCACCTTGGGATCCTTTTTGAACAACACTTATTTAAACAAAGATGATAAAAAGTGTGAAATTAGCTGTTGTCAGCACAGTTGTGAAAAAGGATATAGTAACTGTAGCACTCTAAGTTTGGTTTCAATGCTCATAAAATGGTGGAGTTGGGACAGAGATGTCCAAGAGAAAGTGTATGAAAAAAAACAGAATTTGAAGTTAACTGTACATATGAAAAGAGCATATGAAATTTGGGCAGCTACGAGTCATAAGACCTTCATACCTTCACCTCTAGGACATCACCTTCACCCACTTAACCATCTCTTCTTTTCACTGCAGAGAAAGCTTAAAGTCTGAACATCATCTGCTTTGTCTGACAAGGTGCACCTTACAATCAAATTATACCTTACAAAGTTTTAGATCCAGCTCTTCGGAAGTCTACCATCAATGATATATAAATGATCAACTCTCTTCACTTCCTTACTCTTTCTCTACAAGCTGAAAATAAAAATTAATGAAAAATTATTTAGCTTCTTCACCAGGCTTTTACATCAAGGCTTTCCCTAGTGTCAAATAATATTTACATATTTTCTTCTTTTTTTGTGTTTTTCAAATATACTAGAGAGCTTGGAGAGAAAGACAATTTTTTAAAGTGGAAGTACCTGTTGTTCCATGCCTTTGTCACTTTGTTTATGAAGAAAACAATCCCAGACCTGTAATCATTGCCTAATTATACTACTTTATCTCTATGACTTGCCAACTAACAATAGAAAACACTATAGATGCAAAGGTAAAATAGAATCATAGAATCATAGAATAGTTTGGGTTGGAAGGACCTTTAAAGGCAAGCTAGTCCAACCCCCCTGCAAGGAGCAGGGACATCTACAACCAGATCAGGTTGCTCAGAGCCTGATCCAACCTGGCCTTGAATGTTTCCAGGGATGGGGCATCCACCACCTCTCTGGGCAACCTGAAAATAGAAATTAAAAATCTTATATGGTAAATTTTACTTCTTTTGTTTGTGACTTCTTCTCAATAAGTTGTCCCAAGAACTGCAGTATCCCTAAAGCAATGTATCTTGAGAAGATAGATGTATTTTCTTCCTTAGGATCTTAATTCATAGCTGAGGACTTTTTGTACAGAGGGAGCAGAGAAGGAAGTAACTTGTGGATTTTTGTTTGATGATCCTAACAAAAGCCTCTGAACTCTCTTGTCCTAGTTTCCTAGTTTGATCAACCAATATCTCCAAAACCCTGTTTTGGGGCATGCTCATACTCATAGACAGCTTCAACGTGTTGTTGAATTGTGCCGTGTTGACTTCAGCAAGTTTTCTGGGTAACCATCATGTACGGAAGAGAGTAAGTTTAGGCTGTCAGTGTAGGGAATGTGTCACTGCCTTTTAAGGCTGCGGTGGTGTATGTCAAGGTTACTCCAGCAGCCTGCTGAAATCAGTGGCATGTGGCAGACGATTATATATAGCTTTTTACACTGTATGTCAAGCTGAAGCCTCCTTCTTAAAAAATCATAAATACAGCACAGTACCAGAGGTGATACTCTGGTATCTGGTATCTGGAAGACCAGAAGTGAGAGAAAACAGACTAAAAGAGATGTGGAAATATTAAAAAATCCCTTTCAACTAGAAAAAACGTAGCAGAGTCCTGGAAAAGAGTAAGGTAAGGATGTGACATCTAGATGTGGGCAGATGGGCTCTTTGAGAAAGGAGATTTAGAAAAGATAGCATTTCTTTACTATTGCTGAATGTGGAGTTACAGGTGTCTTTAACAATCTGTATCTAAGCCAGGATGAATTAGTCAGAGTGAAGAATACTGTACTCTCAAGAAAAGCAAAGCAATTGAAACATATAGGTTCCAAATGAAACTGCAAAAGGGAAGAAAGTCCTTTGGAAGGTTTTTGACTGACATGAACTTAGCAAGTCAGGCATGCAATCATGCTACTTGGGCAGATTTCGTTATTGGAGATTCGATTTTGATTGGAATCAAGGATCTGAAACAACAGATCAAACCCGGGAAAATAAAAATATTAAAAAACACTTAAAAATGCTGGAAAGTAGGAGGTGGATATATTAGACAGTGACTAAGGGAACGTGAAACTAAAAAGTGGAAAGATATGAGGAAGCTAAGTATAGCAGAGAAACACTAGAGCAAATGCCTACAAAGTTGTAAAGTTATAACAAGATCATGAAATGGGAAAGGTGCATGGATCCACACATATAACCACAACTGGAAAACATTAAAACAATTGCAAAGTGTATTAGGGTTTTGTAGGAGTGTGCAATCAGAACCAGTAAAATTAAAATGGAACAGCCAACAAGCACATTGACAGTATCTGATGTCTATTTATCAGGATGACAATGCAAACGGGAATGAAGAACAATTTCGTACAGAGGCAAAGTGCGGAAGTTGATAGAGGAAAATGTACTCCTTCAGCGGAGACTGGTAGAACTGTTGTGAATTATTAACTGGAAGCTAATACTTGGGTAAATGTTATATCTGAAAATTTTGTAGAATATTGGAATAAGAATCATAAATACATTGAACATGAACCACTACAACTGAGGGTTCACAGAGAAAACCTGATTTCTATTCAAGTATTGCATGAACTTGCACTGAAACCTGTAAGAAAAAAGCTTGTCTGTTTATTTACTGTGAAGTATGATCCAATAATGAGTCTAAAAAATGGCAAATGCTCAGTTTGCTTAAGAGAGTATGTAAAGGTCAGTTGGGCATGAACAAATGTAAAGGAAATGTTGAATATATCAGGATGTCAGAGAGGCAGGGAGACAAGTATGCATGCTTGCAAGGAGTACATTTAAGTGTTGACTTATTCACTTTTCTCTGAGATTGCACATCCTATTTAAAACACAATAGGGTATATATTAAATATGTATTTGCTGAATTTAGAATCCCATAAATTTTATCTGATGTTGTTCAAAGGATTTGTATGAGATTCTAGATTTCGATATATGTCAAGTCCCAGATCTTCTCAATGGACTGTCTGGTAGAAAATGCTAACATCACTACAAAGACTGCTAAATATAGGTTAATATGTCTGAAACAAATGCAGTAGTGCTTGATTTGACAGCAGATTTTTTTAAAAAGTGAGCTGGTACTGACTGAACACTCACTGAGCAGAAAGGTAAGAAAAAGACTTTTCATTCTAGCCAAAAGTGCAAAATAACATACAGCTTAGGAGGATAAAGTAGAAGAGATCAGGATATCCCACATATAGAAGATACATCTCGGTCATGCTCTGGATGCAGTGGTTTGTAGATGCAGTTTGTATACACGAGGGCATTGCATGGACCCACAAGGCTGTAGCTGGCAGGAAGATTGCTCCTTGTTCTTATGTGAACTCCTGTCTTTTAGCAATTGGCTTTAGGACAAGAAGGAACAGCTGCAATTTATTCCCTTGGAAAGAGGAAAATGAAGGAGGAAGAGAAAGTGTCAAAGCATCTCAAAGTAAATTGGAAATGAAGGATTTTGCTGAGCCACTAATGGACAGAATTGAAGCTGCCAGTAGAGAGAAATTGGGATAGTTCTCAGCTGTTCTCTGAACAGCTAGAGCTCCTGAAAATTCTTCTAAATACATGTAATACAGGTAAAGTTGTTACCCATAAGGATTATGCAGGAATGTAAACTGCCTCATTGCACAATCTTCTCTTTCAGGGCAAGGGAAGGGTGTGGATATGACATAGCTTCTCTGAGATCTCAGCAGTCAGATGTGGGCTGAGGCAGCCTGAGCCCAGGGTACACGGATTGGCCACAGGCAGCTGGAGCGCAGGGCAGCCGCGCACACTGGACAGCTGCTTACGCCTGAAAAACCCTTTGCAGCTAGCAGCTGAATGTGATCGCTTTTCTGAGAGACATAAACCACAACACCCAGGCTTCAAAATATTGTCTGACCTCTTCACTAAGGCATAACTTCCGTTAGCTTGAAAGGAAGTTTCTGTTGACAGTAAAGCAACCCTAGAAATTGTACAAATGGCAGTAAAGCTTCACTCTACATCCATTGTAGTTATTATTGCAGCTGTTACTATTAGTGGCATGGTACAAACAAACAAGTCTATGTGTTTGTGTGTGTGTGCTTGCCTGTATATGTTTATCTATATTTATACATCTCGCTTTTTTATCCCCACAAAAGTATGCTAATAAAAGTGTAAATACACTCTGAGAAAGAAAATCTCCCCATAGATCCATTCTGCTTTGTGACATAACTTTAACGAGATCTTTTCCAGAACCCTTAAAAACTCTACAAAAATCTCTGTGGAAGTTTTGCTTGCAGAGGATGCGGAAGGATTGTTAACCAGCACATGCATAATCACTAAGGCAATAACCTTGGCTATGTAGCAAAAGGCATGTTTCTGGAATTTTTTCTTGCCACTGTCGTCCTGCTGGGAAATTCTGTGCAGTGTTTGTATGCACATGTTTGTACGGGCATGGCTTTTTTGTGTGTTTCTGTGAAACAACACTAGCTCATGGCCAAAGCTGAAGGGAACGGTCTCAAGTGGAAGATTGCAGCATCAGTAATTGGGGATTTAAATGAAATAGGAGGAAATATTTTTGGTGTATTTGATTTACAGCCACAACTGTTATTAAGTACTTAAAAATGCTCTGCCAGTCAGTCTGACTGTTTAGTGTAGGTATTTGAGTATGGGTATTTGAGGAGTATTTAAGATTATGGATCTGACTGCTCTGAAAGTGTTCTGCCTCAAGTATTGGATTTGTTCACTTTTAATGATTACTTTTTGGTTTATTACCCTTCAACAATTCCCCTAACACACTTACTTAATATTCTTTTTAGACATCCAGCATGGATCAAATATTAAGGCCTCAAGATATTTTTAAATGGCATCCAGTATTGCAATCCTATATCTTCAACTTCAGAAAGAAGATGTAATCCACAATAAATAGTGCTCATGATAGAATGCTTAAAACTGATGTATGTGCTTAAAACAGTCTATTCAGCATAAACTGTATTTCTTTAAATATTACTAGTTCAAGCCGTAATTTCACTTTTAAGTATAGAGAATAGCTGTGAAACCTTTACCATCTCTAAAATTGGTCCGTGTTTTTTTGGTTTTTTTTGAAACAATTACATGTGAAATTGTGCAACAGCAATATTAGAAGCTTAGATGATAGCCAGGCAAAAACTGTTTGAATTGTCATTCAGTGTGTAGAGCTGAAGAACAAACATTTGCATGTGGAACACTGCCATTAAAATGTGGCAAAGCATTTTATGTGGCTGAATATTGCTGTGAAAAGTTTTGAGTGTGGATTTTACATATGGAACACCCCAAACTTCAAGTTTGGTTCTTTCCACAGGAGCCTAAAGAGGTCTTGGGTCATCTTTTCTCCTCTTTTGATGCATTTCTTCTCTTGTGACAGTGTTGGCAGATATCTCATCTGCTGATGGATTTTTTCACGCAGCAAAGTTGGCTGAGAACAAGGTATGAATGTTCTGCTAGCTTTCCTCCCTCTGGACCTGCTTTCTGTGAGGCCGGATGAACAGCAGTGCTAGTGTAACAGGCAGGACAGGAATACATGTCTGGGGAGAAGGAAGTGTGGTGGAGTTGGTCCACACGTCAGGGAAGCTCAAACAGTTGTGGAGCTGTGGCCTCAGAAGGAGGTTTTCTATCTGAGGCTTATCGCTGCAGCTGTGAGCATAACAGGATTTTTGTGAAAGACAGACAAAGAACAGCCATTTCTTAAGAAGTTCTTTCAACTTTGAAATGTGTTGCTTCCTTCTCATTTCTCCATTTTAACCATTTGTTGTGAGCCCACAATGGTCTAAATTCATTGACTTAAGTTTCATGCTTTGAAGTTTTTCCTTTTAAGCATCTACTTGGGAAGAGTTGGGTTGGTTGGCAAAAAGAATGCTTGTCTTTTTATGTTTTCTTTCTTTTCCACAGGTAGGGAAGTACTTGGGAAACTGATTGTTTGGAAGGATTGTTTAGATGGATATACCAGCTCCAGAAAATGTTAATGCCTATCCTTAAATTCATGTCTACTTTAGAATTTGACCTTGAATCCTTACATGGAATCACATTCTTAAGTACAGAACAAGCAAGTACTTATCTATTCTCCTAAATAGAGATATTTTCCTAAATTAGAATAAATTATTTTCTTCTCAGTTGAGAAAGAATTTAGAGAAATGCTTTTTAAAATTTGTAAAGAAAGTCAATATATTTTAATTTAATGCTTTTTAAAATTTGTAAAGAAAGTCAATATATTTTAATTCTCCTAGAAGGCTAGAAATGTCAACAAGAATGGAAAATAGAATTCAAGACAGAAATAGTAAGAAATTAGTTAGAATTATGTGAAGAAAATAGTTAGAATTATGTGAAAGTTATACATGGGCTGAGAGACTTTTCATGTCATGTTTCATCCAACACAAATTAAAATGAACGAGATATGCAGCACCTCTGCAGCACATCTTTCTGAAGTAAATGCCGACAGATTCTTAACTAGAGTGGCACAGCTTTAATGTGACTGTGATGTTACTGAATATCCCACTAATGTGTGGTAGCAGTTTGGTACATCTTTAAACAAGTCAGGAAAAAGACAGCCTCTCATTTTTCTCTGTTCTAATTATCTTCATTCCAGTGGATTAGAAAATGGAAAATGTAGAAGTCAAGCTGAAGATGGTTCAAAGCTCAATCGCCTGCCAAGTTAAGTCTGGCAAATGGCAAGTGTGTGTAATTAATACTGTCATCTTTCCCTAGACCAAAGGGTGATTGCAGTAACTATAGATCGTAATTGTCATTGTTGTCACATAAAATGTGCTATTATTAAGTTCAGGTTGAATTTTATTGCTAAGAATGCTCACAAATTGAATGGTCAGTCATTTAAATTACCAAGTAGAGAGCTCTGTGGTTTGCTCTAAAGCTACTTTCTAAGGCAATGTATTTGACTTTAGACCTCTGAAAACTAGCTACATTCCTTAAAGAGAAGTTAGACAGGTTGTTACCTATCAGAGAGGATGCTTTGACAGATGCACTACATTCCGTTCATGTTTTAATCATCTCTACACTCTAATTTGTAATTTTATTGTTGAAAGGCAAGTACTGCATATGCTATGTTGACATCTTAAAAATTAGAAGTTTTTATCTTGTTAGCGCAGCAGAGAGAATGAGTGAGAATGGCTTTGAAATATGGATGAATAAAGTGCAGTTGTTTAATATGAGAAGATGAAAGGGGATGAAAAGAAAGCGATGCGTTCAAAAGACAGGATCTTGAGATCAAGGAGTTCCCCAGCAGGATCTGAAGCCTTTCATTCTGGGGGTAAATCACAGGTCAACGGTGATTTCAAGACTTTTCCTTCTGGTGACTATATAAGTAAAAATTTTCAGGGAGGCTGACTCAGAACTGCTGTAAAAATAATACTCTAAAATGTGAAGGCTTGATGAAGTGAAGAGGACCCAGGCAACGGCAGCATTCATCAAGTCATGTTTCTTGCTGTTGGAAACAAGAAGTTCACATAATATCTTTCACAAATTAATTGGCTCTATCTTAAAAGTAGTTTAGGTATTTGCCTTCACTGTACAGTTATTACTTCAAAATCTGACTGGTCTAATGGTCAGAAAACACCTCTTTACTGGTAATTTATTTTTGTGCTAGCCTTGTCCTTTACTTTTAGATGTGTCTTATGCTCTTCTAGTATTATTTTGACAAGTACATTTATAATGCATGGTTATATTTTCACTAAGCTTTTGTTTTCCAAGCTAAAGAAGACAAAATCTTTTGCTTTAGTGTGTACATTTGATCTTCTCAATCTCTTCCATTTTATCCTCTGCTGTCAGTTGGCTGGTATAAGCCAGCTCTGAACTGGGAGCCATATAACCACTTTATAACAATGCTGTGTTCAAGCTAGTAAGTGCTGCAGCACATGTTCTGTCTAAAGCAGTTTTTCTTCTAGATTTGTCTGGAGCTTTTCTCTATAAGTGTTTTTGTTTGGTTTTTTTGTTTTTTTTTGGAATACAAATTCTTATTAGATTGTATACTCTTTAACTCATATGCTAAGCCTTTGGTTTTTACATCATAGATGCATAGTACTGGGAAAGATCAGATGGCCAGGTGGGTTATTAAGTCAATTTCCCTATTATTGCAGGCAACATATAGTAGAAACTTGTCATAGATTAGCCCTGCTCAGGACCAAGCTACACAGTCTCTCATTCACTCTCCCCACCCTCTGAGTGAATGAGGGAGAGATAACGTAACAAAAAGCTTGAGGTTAGAGATAAAAACAGGGAGAGATCATTCAAGTTACCGTTACAGGCAAAATAGACTCAACTTGGGAAAAACTATTGCAATTTATTTTTAATAAAACCAAAGCAGGATAACAAGAGAGAACAAAAACAACTTCCCACCACCTCTCCCCTTTTCCTGGGCTTAGTTTTGTTTTAAAGTATCTCTACCTCCTTCCCCCTGCCCTTGAGCACCACAGGGGGGAATAGGGAATGGGGGTTATGGTCAGTTCATCACATGTCGCTTTCCACTCCTCCTTCCTCCTCAAGGGAAGAACTCCTTACATTCCCCCCCCTGCTCCAGTGTGGGGCCCCTTCCACGGGCTACAGTCTTTGATGAACTTATGCGTGGGTCATTCTTCCATGGGTTGCAGTCCCTCAGGAATAGGCTGCCCCAGTGTAAGCCCTCCACAGGCCACAGCCTCCTTCAGGCATCCGCCTGCCCCAGCATGGGGTTCCTCCACGGGCTGCAGGTGGATCTCTGCTCCTCCATGGACCTCCATGGACTGTAGGGGGACAACCTGCTCCACCATGGTCATCACCACAGGCTGCAGGGGAATCTTGGCCAGGAGCTGCATTACTCCCCACCTCCTTCTTCACTGACCTTGGCGTCTGCAGCCGTTCCTCTCACAAGAAATTCTTCACAATCAGTCTCAGACAGATGCCTCTCAGGTTCTCTTCACACCTCCTCTCTTCACTTCTTGCAGCCGGGCTGGGCTGAGTCGGGCCCAGATGGCCGCCGGATGGGAGGCCAGAGGATGAGGTCTGCAAGGCCTACAAGGTTCACACCTCCACCTCTCTACCCACACTGCTTCTTCTTCCCCTTTTTTATTTTTTGTTTTCCTCTTCTCAAATATGTTATCACAGAGGCGTTATCAGGGAACATTCTGCCACCAATTGGCTCGGCCCTGGCCAGCAGCAGGTCCACCCTAGGCCTGGCCAAGTCCACTAAACAAAGTGGCAGCTTCTCGAAGAAGCTGCCACCGTAGTCCCCCCTGCTACACAAAACCAACACAAAACTGCATTCAGAAAGATATGCAGAACATCCAATCCACCTTCCACCGTTCACACACGCTACAGACTACTCAGTAACTATTTTTCATATGATAGTAGAAGGTCAAAAGCTAAAATCACAATAAGCCCTTGGAATAAAAAAGAGGAAAGCAAACATGTCACTTGTACTCTATGTCCCTGCAATGGTAAGAAATTACATAGATTATTTTTTCCCAGATGATCATAAAAAGTGAAATAAGAACTATACTACAGAAAAAGACAAAGTAAACATTGGAGTAGCAAGAAGACAATTTCTTAAATCAGTATTTCCTTTTGGCAGAAGAGTTGTTTCTTGAGTCTATGTAAAATAAGTTTAGTACCTGTGAGTGAAAAAGCAATTGAATTGAAAATTCAGAAGCTTCCTGTTACTACTGAAAAACTGTTAATATCTCCCTTTTTTTTGTGTGTCAGAAAATGTATTTGCTAGCCCAAGTTTAGCAATGTAAATTAAAACATTTTGGCCAAGTGTCAAATGAAGATTGTAATCAAGGTGCTAGGGTAATAGAGAAAAATGTTATTCTGTAGCTTTGCTGGTCTTTTGTTTGTTTTCAGTAAAAAGCAGGCTTTCAAGTCAAATACCAATAGCACAATGATATTTTAGCAAGGTTGCTGACTGATGTAGCATGATTAGCTCACAAGTTAACCATATCTGTGCAAAAGGTTTATTCCTCCTCTAGCTAGTGCACGCTCTCGTGCATTCTGCTTAGTCAAAGTGTAGTGACAGTACAACACCTTCCACAGCATGTCAGGATGAGAAGATAAACTGAAATTATTAAATTGGTTCCCCAGGGCTTCCTTCTCTTTCAGATAAATTCTAAAACCCCTTTTGTGTGTATGTGGTAGTTTGTTGTTGTTGTTGTTTTTGTTTTCTTCTTTTTTTTTTTCCCCTAGGCAGATTCCTTGACTGGTATCAAGATAAGGAAAACAGCGAAAAATCAGCTTCTTCATTACATTAATTGTAATAGATATAAACAAAAAGTTACTGCAATATGAGCCATTTAATAAGAAAGAATGGAGTCCAACATAAGCATACAACTAGGAACTACATGACGGAGTTAGGTCATAGGAATATTCCCAACTGCAGTATTTAAAGGTTTGTTTAACATAAACAGATATGGATCATAAAACTTCTCATTGGTCTAGCCAAATCCAGTGTTCTAAAGCTATGTAAATAACTAAACCCCTGAAATCTCTTTCATACCTATGTCAGCCTGACAATAGTTATTCTCGGACTTCCAAAAAAAAAATTATCTGAGTAAAAGGATATTTTGCAGTCAGCTCCCATAGCTCCCACAGCTTCATTGTATCAAGCGTAGCTGTAAGGGAAGTCACTAAAACTTCATTGGCACAAATGCAGTTACATCTTCTGGCATTAGGGCTTAATTTGTCACTCTTGTTTTTAATCTCAGGAAGCATGCAACAACTAAATGGTACTAATCTTTGACAGGAAGAGGATGGTCAGAATATATTCAATATCAGTACCATGACCAAGTGAGACCTCAGCCCTGGCTTATGAAATGATCTAGTCAAGACTTTGAATATGGGCATGTTGTTTCACGTTTTCCTGTGCAGCCCAGAGTACATTTCCTAGGCTACCTCTAGGCATGACACCACCTATCCAGTTTGTGGTGAAAAATGAACTAATTGTCAGAAGGGGAAGAATAGCAGTATAACTTCAGCCTCTTTTCAAGGAAATCTGTGTAGAGTTCCAACCAGGTCTGTGGTATCAGAATACCAACAGAAAAGTACCTGCAACATGCTGCCATCATTATCAAAAAGATGTCTTTATCTTGCTTCTTCCATTCCCTATGTCAGCATGAGGCTGCTGGTACATCAGACGTGAGGGTTGCAGAGCACTGGCACAGGTTGCCCAGAGAGGTGGTAGATGCCCCATCCCTGGAAACATTCAAGGCCAGGTTGGAGGGGGCTCTGAGCAACCTGATCTAGTTGTACATGTCCCTGCTTCTTGCAGGGGGGTTGGACTAGATGACCTTTGAAGGTCCCTTCCAGCTCTAACCATTCTATGATTCTATGATTCTATGATTGTCACACCTGTATTTGCTGCAGTGCTATGAGAAGGCGGCTACTGTGCCAGGTCATAAGGGAATGCACAGGAGTTAGTGATGGTTTAGGATTTCCACGTATTGTAAAGCTGCTCAGGTTACCACACTACACTGCAGAGGAGAGTCGAAGAGGATATTTCCCTAGATCTTGAGAGAGCTGTGGTGTAGGATGGTCTGTCAATGGTTGTGTTGCCAGCACACATAGCCAAATACAACATAGTGTTACAGGGCTGCAGTCCCACAGCTGCCGCGGGCACTGAACAGTCTCTTCCTCCAGGCCTGTGACCACATTGCTCACTGTCAGATTAGGCTGACATTTAGAGGCCTGCTTAATCCTACTTAATCCTTGTTACCATTTTTAGTTTCATTTCCTAAACTGAAAAAAAAAACCGAGATAGATATATATATATACACATACCCATATACATGCATACCTGTGTATAATCTCACACTATACTTGGGCTATTTTATTTCATTGATAAAATTCTGAAGTACTGTTTCTTTGTTAACAAAATAGCCAGGGTCACTGTGACCTATCAGATTCCTGGCTATCTGAACAGTTTGCTCTTATCCTGCCCAAATACCATCAGCAATCCCAGACCATCATTGTACAACAAATTTGTGTACTGCTAGACACTGTTGTCTTCCTACCCAAATATCAAGACCCCTAATGCCTTTTTCAAGAGCAATCCATTACAGATACTACTAATAAAGTAGTATGGGTAGTAGCACCAGTTCGGCCTTGGGCCATAGTTACTTTCTACTTTTACTGTTACAGTCATTGATGCTTTTACCTGTTAACAATATTAATTGAGCTGTGATTTCATTTGCTATTCTGGGAGGTTAATTAATCTCTCTGGCTTCTGAGGCTTTCTGTTGGATATTTTTGGAGAGAAAGGGAGCTATTTAGGTGTTCGGAGACTGCTCAATGAGTGCATGTCTGAAGGCCTGAAGAGTAGGTGCTGATATGTTTTGAAAGGCCTGGGTGTTTCTGTCATCATCTCTATATGTAGGAACTGGCACAACAGTTAGTGTAGAGAAAGATCCTAGTTGGGTGGGAAAGTGAGATATGGAGAAGAACAGGATCACTGCATCCATCCTTTGAAGTGGGAAGGTGGGAGGGCAAAGGCTGTTAGCTGTGGATAATGAATAGCCTATATCCAGATAAATGTATTCTAGTTTATTTTGCAGAAATGGTAGAAGGATGTTGTGTATCTGTTTAAGTGTTGAATGGTACTTATTGAATACATTCATCCAAGCTGTACAAAAATGATTCAAAAATCATTATATATTGCTCCCTGAATAAAATAAAAGTTAAATGAGTAAGTGGCATGAGCCATGCTGTGCTGTGGAACTAAGGCATAGCTAAATAAAAGAGGGCTGAGAAATATCTTCAAGAGATCCCCTTGAAAGATGTTGTTTCTCCATGGTGGTTGAATGCTGTGGGATAATACTCTACTTAGATTAATTGAAATGGTGGACGCAGCAGTGTTTTGCTCTCTATCTTTTTAAAATTATGATATTAGCTAGTATATATCTTGAGAATAATAAGTGGAACTGATTTTCTCCTTCCTGGGTGAACGGACTAACTACTAGGACTCTCTCTGTTGCTTGTGCAAAGCATGGTGATTATTCTGTGTAAGATGAGAAATTATTCTGTGTAAGATGAGAAATTATCCAGGGGAAGGAGTGTGAGAGCCTCACTACAGAACAAAAACACTTACCTGGGTGACAAGAGATTTTTTTTTCCTTGACTAAAGAAGAGATTTGGACTAAAGAAGAGATTTGAACCTAGATCATCCTTAGTTAGGGCAATAACCAGTAATGAAAGAGCTTGGTCAGGAACGGCAGATTCAAATCAGTCTTTGTTTAAAATGAAAAATTTTGCCTCATTCTGTCTCTTTGCTTTTTTTCCAAATACAAGGGAAAACAGAAAACAATATCAAGCAGCTAACTGAGTTCATCTTTCTGTTTAGGCACTGCCCCCAGTTTATCTTCATGTGCCTTTACTCATGTAATGTTCCAGCACTAATCCTCTTTTCCCAGGACACCTTGCTCATGAATGTAAACTATTCCAGTCTTCTGGAAACTCCTGGCAAGAGCTTCCCAGGAAGAGACTGCTGTGCCCCAGAGGGGACTGGGAGGATGGGAACACTTTCTGGACATATGTAGAAAAGGGAAGCGGAAGGCAGTGGGCTGGAGGGGCCAAAGGCTTGCAGCTGAGCTGGCAACAGTATGGCAACTATTGCTCGTTGCTGAGAGTGATCTCAACTGTAGAGCTTAATTGTTTTGTTTTGCTGGGCTTGTCATGCCAGTTGTCAGAATAATTCCTTTGGGCATGGCTGAATTGGTTGTATGTATACAGAGCCAGCTTAGCCTTATCCTGAGGGGGCCTTTCCTACCGCAAGTTATTTTCCATTGAACAGAGGGTGACTTGAAGGTTGGTCCTTATTTGTCCATATGGTAGCTGTTGTTCTCTTCCATTGTGGAAGTCTGATGAGGATATTAGACACAGTTGCTCTATACATGCCTAAAAGTATTTAATTCCTCATGGTTTTCCTGTCACTGACTGTTGGAGTCTTATATTCATTGAGAATAATGAACTCTGGTAGAAGAATATGCTTTAAATACATAAAGAAGACTGTATATGCTGCTCACACATATCAAGGCCTGGGTGACATTTCAGACTGCTGCTGGGTATCTTGTTGCTTTATTTAAATAAGACTGGAATATAAGGGTCCTGAATCATCTGTCATGAGGTGCAAAAAAGTCTTTATATATGTTCCAGAAAAGCTAGACCTCAGGATACAAAATTATTTTGATTTTTTGTTTTGTTTTTTCTTCCTTCTGTTTGGAATCTTAACGGAATATTACTTTTTGTGGCTGATTATTTTTTTTTTCCCCTCCAGAGCCTTTCTTAAACGAGCTGGCAAAAGGAGATTTACATTTCTCTGCATGACTGTAGGATACTGGATTTTAAACAGTGAATGAAAAAGTGTCACAGATTTATTTAAGAGCAGTGAAAAGTTGCTGCCTTAATATACAGTGTCAGCAGATTTTAAAAGGAGGAAGACAGGGAACTGCATGATCACTAGGTTGTTTAAAGTGGGGACTTTAAGCATGAGGGAAATGCTTCAGGATTTATACTGAGTAGCCAACTGATGTTGCTTGACAAAACAAAGGCAAATGAAAATTGCAGATGTGAAAAAACAAATTTTTGAGAAACTATTTCTTTTTTTGATGATTCCAAGATGCTTTCCAGCCCTTAAGCAGTTGACCATTTTTCAGCTTTTTGCATCCCACTCAATTCCCACGAGTGAACAAGTAGTTCTCTCTGTAACACATCCTTCCACGGGCTTTGTTTCCTCCTCTTTCTGTCTTTTTTCTCTGTTCTTTCATGGTTTCACTTCACTTCTTTTCTGCATTCCCAATGTGGTTGTTATTTTTGTCTCCTCTTATGAATTTTGCATTTTTAAATCAGTTTGTTTGATTCCCACAGTGGGCCTGATACTAGATGACTCTTCAAAGTAATTCCTGTTCTGTGTTATTTCAGCCAGATGCTAAAGCTGCCCATTGGTGGAAAACATTTTGTTCACTATGTGAGACAAAGAAACTATAGGTTCCTGGGTATGTGTGAGTATGCAATTAAAAGCTATTTCCTATGCTTTGTTTGGGGAGATTAAATTAAGGAAGTTAAACAATCGGAATTTTGGTGTCTCATAATTTTGCTTGATTTTACAGTCTTTGCAACTTTAATGTTTTCTGAAATTGAAGTTTGCTTTTTGTGGGGATGTTATAATCTTACACAGAATGCATGTAGGGAGAAATGCAGAAATATGCAGTGTACAATTATTACTAAAGAAACTCAAGTATTGAATCTTCAGCTTCTTGAAAGAGAAAAAGAGCTTTGCAAAGAAAAACAAGACTATGTAGAGATTTAATACATCTCAAAGCCAACACAATTTGGTTTGATACATGACCCTTTTATTTTGCTGCCTTAAAATGTCTCCAGCCTGCCAAAACCATTTGTTACCTTCTTCCTTGGGGAAATATGCAAAGACATGCAGTTATGCTCAGGCCTCCCCACTGGAAGGTTTTTATTTCAGTCCTATCAGCCTCTATTCTCGCCAATCATTTTTCTTTTGTTCTCAGTATCCATTCTTTCCAGTAATTCACTTGAGCTACAATATCTGAGAAAGACTGAGCACCGCTGTAATTTAAAGGAAAAGATCTTTTCAGGCTGATTTGGTTTCAAGCAGAGAGAGATTGGTTTGCAGCCTCCAGATAATTAAATACACTGACTGAAGATTGTTTATCACCAATTAATCCATACAGAAACTACTTTTATTTTTGGACAAAAGACATCAAAATCTATCAACTAACATTGAATATAGCTTCTTGGCAAGTGACAGTATAAAGCCCAACTAGGCAAGCACATAGCATTGCTTGCAGCAGCTGTAACAAGTAGGTGGCAGGCTGCAATGGGAGAGACAGAAACCTCGAGTGAAACACTGATCGGACTGGAATCGTCAGAGTCAGTGTCATCTGCTACAGCAGGGCCAAGATTTCTGCCCAGACAAGGATTCATCTGACTGTGTAGCAGTAGCTGGCACACTCAGTGTTACAGCCACAATAGACTTGACAAAAGCTTGGCAGGTGAGACTGGCAAAGATTTTGTGCTAGGTAAGCAGCCTGGAGTGCAGCAGGTCCAAACATCTTCAGTTGTAATGAATTCTACACCAGCCTTATAGACAAACTTTGTCATTTAGGAAAATCATATGAATGGAGCAGTGGAAGAGGATTAGAAAAGATGAAAGGGATGAGATTTGTTTTTGTGATTAAGTTTAGAGTAGTCATGATGAAATTTTCTAGTGCAAGAGCAATCTGCATTTTTCCTATGGCTGCTGTGTTCTACCTAAGAAGGGAATACTCATTTCCAATAGTGAAAGTCTCTTCTGTACCTCCCTAATATCACTCCAATATTGTATATTGCTTTAATATATGCCCACCATGAAATCAAGGGTGGTCTGATTTGATGCCAATTCAGTAGACTAGTATCTGGATGAAATCTGATGATCTTACGAGGAGATACCGCACAAGATCTTATGTTATGGATCTCAGAAGGCAAAGGCAGGGATTTTTGTGGCTGATCTAAGACAATGGATTACTGTATGTTTATTGGGACAGATATTAAACTATAATTAATGTATTTTATGGACTATATAAGATGTCATCCCACAGCAGAAGAATGACTTCCACTTGTCACTGCAATGAGTGCATCCTTATGATGAGGGCTTTCAGCTCTAGATGGGAGCAAGAAAGAGTAATGATCCTGAATGCTATTTTAATGTCAAAAGCTTATTAAAGAGTAATGATTAAACTGTGAGAGGAAAAAAAGAGTCCCCAGAGCAGTCAAGGCAAAACCTTCTTCTCTGAGAAAAGGATGGGAAAAATAACTCCTTGCTTCCTTTCCTTTCTAACTCTCCCTCACAGAAAGGAAGAGAACGAAGGAATATTTATTTCAGAAATATTTCAATGTCATCCTGTGGGCCTCACCTCCTGGGCAGGCAGACATGGAAAATCTTGAAGGTGACAAGAGACCTTTTGAATTCTCTCCTACTCAACCCTCAAGATTTCTGAAATAGGATGTTTACACAATTTCTCACTTCTTTTGTCAATTAAATTAATACAGAAGTTCTGTAAAACCATAGCTCTGTCACTGCCTTGTGTAAATAATGGAAACAACTAAGTGAGAAGTAAGTTGGCAACAAATTGCCTCTACCCAATTTTGCCACCTGGGCAACTCCTCTTAGACTGGGTTTGGTTCAAATTCCAGACAATATCACCAAGGTTATATCCATCCTATATGCATGCCCATCCATCCTATATGGATGGGCTGAACCACAGCATGCAATAGGCTGAATTTCCTGACAAGGAAACTGTTCAACTGACTCTGGAGAGAAGCTTGGATATGAACCATCATGTATGCCATTCAGCTGAGTGGAGATTGAAGCTCCAGCTGTGGAACAGGGTGAAACAAACTTCATGTTGGTACAGGTGCAGTGTACTCCTGTCTGTCATCTGTGTGAAATGTTTTTGAGATTCCCCAGGTAAGAGGTGCTGTATGCGTGGAATGTATTACAAAACCAAGGCTGCCCAAAGAATGATAATTCACCTCTGCCTAATTGCAGATTTTGTTTACTGCAGAAAGCAAATCTCCCTCACTGACTTCTAGGTAGAACTAGACAAAAATTTTCAATGGAAAAAAGTTTTTATCCAAAAAAGCAGTTTCTTTGAAATATGAAGATTTTTCATTTTAACAAATTTAAGTGAAAAAGCCTTGAAGTGTTTTGTTTTGATAATGTTTAAATCTCTTTTATATTTCTCTTTTATATCATAAACTTTAAGCATACATATATATCACTTCAGAATGTTCTGACAGTTTTGAAAGAAAATGCTCTGATTCGTTTTTGAAATGATTCTTTGAGGGGACATAAGGAATTTGCATCTCCCACAAATCTCTAAATTTAAACTTTCACATTCAGATCTGGGGCAAAAACAAACACTGAAATGTCAGAATTTTATACGTGATTGGAAGTCTGTTTTTTCACCCAGTACATTCTGTTTAGATTACTGTGCACAGTATGTGCTTTCCTTCCCTAGTCTGCTTTTGTGTTCAAAAGCATCAATTTTAACAGTCTGAACAGAGATCTGCTGCTCGCCCCAGCCTGAAGAGGTTCAGCACACCCATCACTTAGCTCACAGGGCTTGAGTAACAAATTGATACCTGAGTTCAGCAATGGGAAAGTTGGAAATCACAGCAGAAAAGAGAAAATAAAAAGACATTGATGTCTCCCTCTTTACAAAAAAAAGTCTTTGTAATTTCATAACCAACTTTTCTTTCCTTTCTTCATTTTCTTTCGTGCTTGTAAAACAAGACAGATGACATACCACTCTGTCCCAACAACTGCTGTTTGACAATGCTGGCAACTGATTTTTTACTACATGTTGCAAAAACCCTCAAGTATGTTGACCAAGAGACCAAGAGTCTTATGCTTGATCTTAGAGTATTTAAAGGCAGTTTCATGCTGCCTGAACTTCAGCTAGCTCCCAAATTAAGACAATTTTAGGTGTCTCCCTCTTAGAGAACAATTCAGATTCTCTGGTTCCTGGCATTACATATCCTTTGGAAGTAAATTAATACATCCCCAATTTTATCTCCAAAGTTCTCTAAGCCTTTAACAAGACACTCTTGTCTATACAGAAGCATTCTTTCCTGGAAATATTTATAGAGTTTTTTAGCTTCCATTGCAGTTAAGATAAACATTCTTGGTTATGCTAGGTCTCTTAACCTTTTTTATTTTTAATTTTAACTTTGATATCTCATTGCTCATAAGGAAAAAAGATAACCACATGCTAAGGAGAAGGTCATAACAATTTTAGCATTTTGCTCCTCTTTGGGATGCAGAAAGAAACATTTATCTACCTCTCGCTATACGTCTATCCCTCTTTGTACTGTGTGGGCAAATTACTCATTGGAAACAACTCAGGAGTTTGGATTAGTTTCTACCAGTGCTTCGGCACTGAACTTTGTGAGAAGTTTCCCTGAAGAGGAACAATTAGCTAGAGCTGGCCCTGGAACTTGCTCTTCTCATTTGGGTGGAACTTGACTGAATAATGACAAGAAGAACTCTACATCAATGCCTCTACCTCAACATAGGCAATCTCTTAAACTCACCTTTAAAATTCAGCTTCTTGGATCTGACTTTTTTCTGTCATCTAAAGAGAAATCAAGTCTGACTATGGAGCTAGAAGTGCCTCCAGGCTAATTAGAGCTGACTAATTCATGTGAACATGGCACGGCTAATGTGCTCACAGAAAGGAGAAAGATTAATTTTAGCAGGTGAGATATGTTGATTTTGGGAGATTAGAGCTGGAAACAGTTTAATAAAGCCAGGCTGAGATTCATGAGTTTGAGCAGTAACTGTTCTTTTGTTAGTACCACCAGTCCCAAGATCAGTGAGGAAAGAGCTTTCTAGCATACACAGGGAGGTTTTGCCTTCCTGGACAACTGAACCTGGTTTCAGTTGGTTTGGGTTCTTTTTTTGTTGGTTTGGGGTTTTGGGGGTTTTTTTTTGTTTTTTGTTTGTTTTTTTTTTTTTTTTTTTTTTTTTAATTCCGCTGATGTACAAGTCAGTCCTGAAAGCCAGACTTGCCTACACAAACAGAAAAAAAAAAAAATAAAAATCAACCTCTTGCTTTCCTCCCCAGCCTTGTAAATGAGCCAGACTATCAGCTTTGCCTCCAGAGCATTTCTGTAGGTTAGCTGATTCCTTCTGTCTCTGCACAACTATTACCAACTTGTTCTCATAGTTTGGCTGCTTGAAGCAGAACCTAAAATTACAGAAGTTATCTTCTTTTAAGACATTTCTCTCAAGGATGGATCATGAAGTCTCTGATGCTGAGCAGCAGATTGCTGTTTGTTCTCAGTACATTGGGCTGTAAATTCACTAAAAGTGACGTGGAAAACGTGTTCTCATACTGGCACTCCCAGAGTGTCTGTGCAAGGTGTTGTGTATTCCCCACTGTCAGCATGTTGTCAATAACTTCTGTGAAAGCAGTATAAAAATAATCAAACACCTAGTGAGGCAGAGGAGGAATGATACAGCTTCTGCACCTATGAGTCAAAAATGTGTAAAAGCAATTGCTCAAAGTGATTAGGAAATGCAGAGAATCTCATACCAATGGAGATTTTTTTTCCTTTTTCTCCTCCTCTCCAGTGCATAAACCTAAGGTTCATAGCTTTGGTTTGTATAGCATTGTATATCAACAGCAGAACACCGTTGTTAGCCCTAAAAAATTACCTGCTGCATGGATGAGCTTAATGTGCAGTAAACTCAGCAGTTCAGATACAAATTTAGGATGCCTGAAAACTGAAATTTAGCTGGAGAGCTGCTTGATGGGAGTATCTATGTAGACACAGTCAGAACATCTCTCTTGATCTTACCTGACTTCAAGGATAACACACAGTAGAGTGTGTGTAGCTCCCGCTTAGAGATAGGTGGAGCTCCAGCTGCTTGTAATAGTCTTTTTGTATGTAGAAACTGAGGAAGTGAGAATAAAAGCCAGCTCTCTTTAGGAACTGGCTTTATTTTACAGCTTTCACAGCATTTAAAATAAGATAGTAATAATATACCTAGATGATGAGATAACCTTTTTCTCTTTCTTCCTTTTAATACATAAGTAACTGAGGCTTCTCAATGTGAATTGTTGTATTATAAATCTGGAATAGCTTTCTAGGCCTTTCTCCATCATTACACAACAAAAAAAAATGCAGTAGCCCAGAATCTTGGGGAGAATGGTTGCACAAAAAGCCCCAGCTCTACCAAAGGGAAGGGAGAAAGCGAGGGAGGAAAGTCTTCCTCAGCCACTCTAGATGGGTTTGTAGAGATTTACTGGGCTCAGAGCAATCTGTAGCCTAGTAAATTGGTGTTTGAGGGTGTCACAAACAATAATGTACTACATCTTGCACTACAATGCATAGGTGTCCAAAAGCTATTACAGTCCAGCCACTGCACTAAAATTGTATCAAAGTGATAGTATGGCCTGTGTGTATGCCTATGAGTGAAAAAAATGTTCTTTTATTTTTCTGTCCTTTTGGTAGAACTGTGAAAGAGGTCCCCACTCTAATAAAATGCTACCAAGAGGCCAAATTAAATTTTCTGCACCCAGATTCAACAATTACTCTTGACAGTAATAACTCAGAACGAAAATAACTGTATATTGAAGGTATGTCCTGAAACTTTTGATAACTATGATATCACAGGCTCCTGCAACAGATGGATGATAGTGTAAAATTTTGTATTGCTCTATGGTATTACAAACTTCTAGCTCTTTAAAGAATATAAATGTGCTCTTTCTCTGTCCTAGCTTTGTCAAAATTGACTTGTTCTTTCTCAAATCTTGCCGTAACTTCCTTGCCTGCTTCATTCTGGCTGCTATACAGCACTGCTATAGGCTGAAGAAACTGGCCTTCTAAGGTTGTTTTAATGAAAGATTTATTTTGTTCCCATTGAATACTATGGTACCTGTTAGTATGTTCTTTTTAGAACAGCTAACATAACAAAATCCAGTGATACAATAGTCTTAAATTGTACATACTTCTTGAAGTGGATGGATTTCTTACAATAATTTTCCTTTTGGCCTGGGGTGAAATTTTAAAACATATAAATTGTAATATGTAAATCTGTTTAATCCCTGAGAAGATAACTTGCAATTAGGGATGAACAAGTGTGTTGCCAGTGTTCAAAAAGTAGATAAATCTGTCTTATATGTGTGTATATATATGTGCATATACTATATATTTAGATGCAGGTATGAAATACTTGCAGCAAAACCCCCTTGGTTCCCTCTTCATTTGTTTTCTAATATATTTAGACAGCTTTTCATTATGTTAGTTAAAAACAATTCTGTCCATTGAGCAAAGTATTATTTATTATTTAGAATCATAGTGGTTACATTGACATGTGAGAACAGAAAAGCTAGTAAAGAGTGATGGAAGTTCTGCATCTTCTCTGCATGGAAGGAAAATTACTTTAGGATTTCGCAATTGGACCTGAATATTTCAAAGCAGCTAAAACGTCAATGGCACTTATTTCAACAAAATCTTGTCACAGCTTTTGTGCTTGAGAAGCCTCCATACATTGATGATAAAGATTTTACATGGGCTAACAGATGGACAATATTTGTAATACTAGCGTGAGCTTGTTTCCATGGTCCAGAGACTACTCACTGATCTGAAAATTGGAAGAAATGTCTGTCTTTGTAGGTCAGCAGCTGCAGCTTTATATGACAAAAATTTAGGAAAATGTTATCTAGTTTATAGTGTGTAAAACATAATTACAAATTCCTAGCAAAGCTAGAAAAGAAAACCAATCAGAATTTTGTCCCTTACCATAGTACAAAGTGACAGTATTCCCGCAGGGTTTGAAAGCTTGTCTATGAAATCATGTAGATGAGGAGATCAGGAGTTGGATCCCTTGCATAACAGCACAAAACCTGTAATTTATTGGTAATTAAGACAAGAAAGAAATAATCCATCAAAACCGATAAAGAATAATTTAAAGATGAAAAGGCAGGACTTGCTTGATCATTACACTGATGTTCTTTTGCAACGTTCTCAAGAAATAACCATATCGGTCAGTTATATTTTTCTTCTCCCAAAAGAGGCCTTAATGAATTATGTGCCTTGTTTTACCTGAAGTTAATTTGTAACACAAAAAATAACTAGCAGTTATCATGAAACATGAACAATTATCTTGTTAAACAAAAATTTAAACTTCTATTGAAATTGAATTCCTACAGAAGTTTAGGGAGGAAGAGCAAAAGGTAGGAACAGAAAGAAAAAAATCCCATCCACTAGTGTCCAAAAGAGACTAGTAGATGGCAATGATGCTATACATCTCTATTGTGGGGGAAAATCATGCTCAAGGCTTAAGGTTTGTCCAAGACCTTTAAATGTCTTCTTCAAAAGGATACGTTTATCTCCTAATGGATCCAAATAGGTTATGAACAAATCAAGTGAGTGCAAAAAAAGGAACATGAAAGAGCTGATACTTTTGTATTTGTTGCTCAAGTGTCAGTACTTGTTTTGTTACTTGTTAGAAGCAGGGTTTCTGCTTGCTCTGCCTCAGATATCTCAGAAAGAATATTTTCAGGAATTTTTTAGTTAACAATCAGCAGTTCCTACAGAGTTTTGGTGGTGGTGGGGGGGGGGGGCGCAGGGAGGAAGCTCAATTGCTAGTGATTATGGGTTACCATGATTGTTATGTTGCACACAGGAGCAGTGAAAGTGACCCTCAGCTTGCCAGCATGGTCAACACTCCCATGAATCAGAGTCTCAACTTTAACAAGTAATTAAGTATCTTCAGACTTAAAACAAAAAAAATATATGTAGACTTAATTTTATGGAAAAAGAATTTCTTCTGGCTTATGAAAAATAGAAATAAGTCAGCTATAATGTTTGTGCTTTGACACCCTGTGGTAACTGATGCACACACTTGCTTCAGGATCAGATCTAGGGTGAGGATGGTTGAGAAGATTGTAAACATCCTGTGGTTGTCTGATGTTGAGAGAGTCCACCAAAAAATTGCTCTTAGCATTGTTAGCATTTAAAATATTGACACACACCACCTGCCCTCCAAAGAGCTGGTTCTCAAAGGCTCCATCCCTCAGTGATGCATGGATCAGCCCAGACTGTGGCTGGAGAACAAAAGCAAAGTTTATCTGAATTATGTTTCAATAGAAGGAAGTGTTCTTTTGGGTACTTTATAAGACAACAGTCACATGGAGCCTGACAATCCTCTTTTCCTCAGCTAGACCCCTCTACTGATCATTATTTCAGTCCTATTTCTCCAGGAAATTCTCCTATTTTTCTACTGGTACTCTTTGTTTGGTTTGGTGTCAGTCTACTTTCTTACGTCAGAATGATACAAAGCAGACTTGGCAAGGCAAAGCATCTTCTTCATACTCTGTGTGTGTGTGTGTGTTTGCATGTGTGTGTATACATGTGTGCATTACTGGAAAAAATTGTTAGTTTGTTACCCTGTCACTGGTATAAAGAGGATTTATCCTCAGGTATTGAATTTATTGTTTCCTAAGCTTTCTGGAGAGAATAAATGTTTACATCTGGTAACATGAACCAGCATCAATGTAATTCTCCAATTTGGCCAAAAAGATGCTATTGTTTATATGCTATTTGTGCCAAATTTTAAAATAATGCTTTTATCAGGATTTGCCTTTCAACTAAGTATTGAGGAGAGAGTTGAGAAAGATTTTGATTAGAAAACATCTTAAATATTTTCAAACTGGGAGTCAGTGTGTGATATCCATGGCCACCTGCTCAGTATTTGTAGCAATTAGAGATTTTACCATAATTAGGACTCATTATTACTTATCCCAAGTAATAATGGATGGCAAAGCCACCCCTACTTCTGTAAATATTTATTGTTTTGGACAAATCAAAAACTATTTCATAAATAAGAACTTTATGAAGGATACTCATTTTATGTGTTGTAGGATTGCATATCTATATCTTGCATTGGCCTTGCTTCTTGTTTGGAAGAATGAGACCTTCAAAGAGAACATAAACGATCATGTGACAAATAGTGAAATATCTTGCTCTCAATACCTCTCCTCATTTCCCCAGTTCCTTCTCAGAGACCTCATGTCCCCTATCTCATTTATCAGTACAAGCATTATGTGAAAAGTCTGTGTGAAAGGTGGGGGTTTGTAGGCATTGATAGAAACTCACAAATATCAAGGGGTCAAAAATACTGAATTTCAATAGTCATTTGGAGTCTGAGTGAATGCTTGTTTTGCAACATTTATCCAGCTTTGAGAGGACTGTCTTACAGATTGAAAAAAATACCCAAAACAAAACCCCCAAGAAAAATAGCTTATATGGCATTAAACCCTGGTAAAATTTCAGCAACATAGGTTGGCAGTGCCTTGCTTATTCTCCCCAAGGAGACTTTCTAGTAAATAATCAGCTTGTTGAAAGAATGCCATTTCCATTCTTGTTGGCTCTACTTCCCCATTGTATTTAAAAAGCAGCAGGGTCATTTTCTGTATGCAAACTTGAGCCATTCTTCTAATTTTAATAGGATTCAGAAAGTGCTCCTGAGGGTGGATTTGAACCCATATTCACTAGTGGAATGAACCAAGGAGTAGTTTCCTTTTGCTTTCAAAGGAGTTACTGTTTTGAGTGTAGAGGTCAATACAAAATCTTGTAGGAAGACTCCTAACTCACAGTGTGATTTTCCTGTTTATCTCTGGTATGCTTCCTGAAATCCTATGTGAGAACATGACTAGTAAAGAGAGGACTGCATGCAGTTCGAATTTTTTTAGAAATGTCTCATCCAAAGGAATTTTTTTTTAAAGGCAGCATGTCAGCAGTGCTGGAAAATTATTCTTATTTACAGAAACACAGGAAATGACTGTTTAAGTTGCATTACATGGCCCGCCACTGACATCCCTGAGCAATAGGACTATGTGACAGAAGAAATGAGGACCAGTTTGAGTCCTGGGGACTGGCCAACCCTTAAATTCTGTGCTGAGACTACTTATCCCATTAGCAGTGAAAAGAAAGAGGTGATTTGTTTGTGGTTTGTTTGTTGATTGGTTGTGATGTTTGTTTTGGGGTTTTTTTTTTTTTGTTTTTTGTAGGAGACATCCATCAAAATATCATAAATTTCAGACAGTTCCAGCCTGAGCCCTGCTCTTTAGTGACCTAAGATTAGCTTTGGTATTTCAATATCCTTCTCATCTAACACACTAAATGTGTTAGAGAGAGGGAACAGAGAAAAGGATGGATCATATTTTTAATGAAGGTGAATATCTTGAAAATCTCAGTTTGTTAATATATATTTTGTTATATCAAAAATTAATGATTGCTACCAAACATGCTATGTAGCTTTCATATTAATAATGCAGACCATTACCTTTTGATGGATTTTTATTAGGAGCTGTTCCTGTTTCAGTGCAACAGATGCTTTCAATCATTGTTAGCCAATGGTACTCCCATTGCCTTGAAGGAAGTGCTGCCATTATTAACTGAACAAAACCCAGACTGAACTTACTCTTTTTCCTACAAAGTTATAGTGCTTTCTCTATATAATATAGACCAAAGTTGTGCTGACTGCAGCTTTGCTGTAGTCCCCCCTAGACCAGGGCTGGGAAGAAATTTTCTTTATTCCTGGCATTACAAATAATAACTACTTCTGCTTGGTTTCTGAGAGTTGAAGCTCTTACTGCTCCTTCTGCTGTCCAGTGAAATCCAGCACAGTGACTATTTTGATGTTCATTGCTTTGCTGTGTCTGATGTATGCCAAGGATTGCGATCAACAGAGAGCTATGTCAGTGTCTAAGCTCCTACCTATGGGTAATGCTCTTGCCATGAGAGATGAGGAAAGAAGGTGCCTTTGTTCTCTTAGACGAGGGAGTTGACAGAGTCCTCTTGCATAGAAAACAGTCATTCTCCTGCCTGCAGAAATTCACTGAAAGCCTGTGCCCCATACAACATGAGGCCAGTCAGCAGCAACCCACTTCTACTCAGTTCCTGAAGCTGCCGTGAAGCAAATTTTCTCATTGCTCTGGGAAGCAGCTTTGCTCTTGGGAAGACAGTGACTCTGAAGCCATCTTCTTCCACAACTTCTGCAAGATTTCAATGGGAAGAACTTCACTGATCAGCTCTACCTTATTTGTCCCGAAGACAGCAGCTGCTCCTGGCATTCTGACTGTATTTCTTCTGCCTATGATAGCACTAAGTGCTGGCTGATGAAATAGTGTTGAGACAGAGGAACTGTTGCATACTACCACACTTTGAGCAATGCTTTGAGAAAGGAAGAAAAAAAATAAAATAACATCTGTATGCTAAATGATATTCCTGGGGTTTACATAGTCTGTATGTAGAGACTTAGCTTAAACAATCTGATATTTAGAAGTGCTATGAGCGTGTGCATTTCATTAAACTTGGCTAGGATGAAGAGCCTAACATGGTGCTGGCAGGGGACAAGGTCTCATACCTTATATCTAATGATGGATTTTGTGTGCGAGGAGTAGAGACATCTTCAACTAGATCAGGTTGCTCAGAACCTCATCCAACCTGGCCTTGAATGTTTCCAGGGATGGGACATCAACCACCTCTCTGGGCAACCTGTTCCAGTGTTCCACCACCTTCATTGTAAAAAAATTTTTTCCTTATATCCAGTCTGAATCTACCGCCTTCTGTTTTAAAACCATTACCCTTTGTCCTATCACAACAGGCCCTTGTAAAAAGTTTCTCCTCGTCTATCTTATAGGCCCCCTTTAGGTAATGGAAGGCCTCATCTCCAGAGCCTTCTCTTCTCCAGGCTGAACAGCCCCAGCTCTCTCAGCCTGTCCTCATAGGAGAGGTGCTCCAGCCCTCTGATCCCTCTGGACTCGCCCTAACATGTCTATATCCTTCTTATGTTGCGGGCTCCAGAGCTGGATGCAGTACTCCAGGTGGGGTCTCACAAGAGTGGCACAGAGGTGGAGAATCACCTCCCTTGACCTACTGGCTACACTTCTTTTAATGTAGCCCAGGATACGGTTGGCTTTCTGGGCTACAAGCGCACGTTGACAGTTCATGCTGAGCTTTTTTTTCTACTATTACCCCCAAGTCCTTATCCTCAGGGCTGGTCTCGATCCGTTCTCTGCCCAGCCTGCATTTGTGCTTGGGATTGCCCTGACCCATGTGAAGAACCTTGCACTTGGCCTGGTTGAACTTCATGAGGTTTGCACAGACTCGCTTCTCAAGCCTGTCAAGGTTCCTCTGGATGGCATCCCTTTCCTCCAGGGTGCTGACGGCACCACACAGCTTGGTGTTTTTGGCAAACTTGCTGAGGGTGCACTCTATCCCATTGTCTGTGTTGCCGACAAAGATGTTAAACAAGGCTGATCCCAATATCAATCCCTGAGGAACGCCACTCAGTTGGACATTGAGTCATTGACTGCAACTCTTTGAGTGTCAGCCATCCAGCCAATTCCTTATCCACCGAGTGGTCCATCTGTCAAATATGTGTCTCTTTAGTTTAGAGACAAGGATGTCATGTGAGATAGTGTCAAATGCTTTGCTCTAATATATATGTGACTGATAATTCTGACAATGAAAAGGTTTGTTTTATTGGTATCCTGAGGACAACAGGCAGTCCACTTCTTATGCATACTTTAGTTCCTTTAATATACTCCATTTTTTATATCCAACATACTAATAAAACAGGCTCTTACCATTTAATAAGTTGTGATTAAGTGAGATTTATACTTCTGAAGAAGTTTCACTGTGAAGCTAAGATGAAGTTGAGGGTCCAATTTATAGAGACATCCCTTTTAATAAATGGACTAGTTAAAAACTTCTGCTGGTTAGAGCACCAGAGCACACTTCTGATCAGAGAGAGGTGAAAGATCCGTAGAAGCAACAAACCATGCAAGCAACTGGTGTCTGCATTACTGCACAGTCTGCTCTGGGGAGAATCAAGTAGGCAAGAAATTGTAGCACTTGTTACATACTGCCTTGAGGGCTTTTTCTGAGTTATCACCACTGTCACCATTTCTTTTGCACTCATTTCCCTAATTTGGCAACATGACAAATTCATATCATCATCACTTTCCTTTCCCACACATGTATTGCAGATCTTATGATATCTGTTATCGCTAGATCCATCCACACCATGATATTGTTGAGATTTGTGTTCTTATGACTTCAGTATTATATGTGATCTTTTGTTGAGCTTTTATTACTATAATGTTCATGCCTTAATTCCGTTAGACATCTTAATGTATTTTATCCTTGGAGTTTACCAAACATCTCCCAAGCAAAGGTTGGACAATTTTACTTATTTTACTTAAGTTGGATTATGATAGCTTACTATAGAGCTATAGTCGTATACTTCTTTTATCCTCTCTCTTTCCATTTTGTTCTCTATCTCTGTAAGATTATGAATTCTTAGACAGCCTGTATCCTTAGTTTTCTCTATTTATGAGTTGGCTTGTGGTTAAAATGTTCTTTAACCTATTTTCTATTTTGTTAAGCACTTCATCTTAATACTGATATGAGCTAGATATTGTGTCTCTTGTTATGTTAATGTCTGGAAAAATGGTTTACTTTTCTGTAATTCTTTGTCTGTAGCAATCTTAGAAAGGAAAAAGACAGTCAAGACAGTGATTTAGCTCTCCCTGTCCTTCCTTCTCTTTTCCTCTGCTCTGACATGGGTTCTCCATGGGCTGCGGTCCCTCTGGGAATGTATGCTCCACCATGGGGCACCTCCTTCTGCTCCTCCTCTCACCTTGTGTTCTCACTGCTGCTTCTCAGTCTTTTTGTTCCCTCCTTCTTTATTTAACTGTCATTTTCTGCCTTACGTTAAATATGTTTTCAAAGAGACACTGCCAGCTTGGTTGATGATTTCAGCTGTATCCTGTGGTGGGTCCGCTGGAGCCAGCTGGAACTGGCTGTGTCTGGCATGGGGTAGCCCCTGGCCTCTTCTCACTGATGACACCTCTCAGCCCCTCTTCTACCAAAACCTGGCTATCTTCACCCAATACACGTATGTAGATAGATAATAGGATGAATTTCATTAAAACAGCAAGCATCAGTGATGGTGACCTGTTTAAAAGCTATTAGGGAGTGACTGGGAGCCGTGGATGCTGACAAGTCCAGGTGAAGTCCGCAGAGAAATTATCTTCTTCTCCCGGGGTTAAACAAAAGCTCAGAAAACTAAATGTTACTTTTCCTCACACTTGCAGTTATGGGTCAAGCGGAGTTGGAACAGTCCAGGAACTGGGCATGTAAGATTTACTGTGGGCTATTGCATGGAGGCTGCCATTCCTCTGTGATTATTGTATTTTCTATTTCATGCCTTCCTAGTTATGTTTGGATTCATTAAACATGAAGCCTACACAGCTAAGTCTGAAATGACTGTGTGCTGGAAGTGATGCTGCTAATTGCTATTACTGTTGCTAATGCCTAAAGAAAGCCTGGTAGGCTAAGAGGAGAAAAAAAGGAAATTGGATATTTTAACCAGACTAATGCAGATTAAAACACAGCTAATAAGTCTCATGCAAAAAGCTTATATTTAAATTACAAATGTCATTTTCTTGTGGAAATTAGCATTCCTTTTAAAGGCTGGTTTGTGACTTTCTATAACTACAGATGGACTGTATTTTAGGATATTCATGATAACAGTAGAAAAGAGAAAAAAATCTCATGAAAGGTTTTCTCTTTGTAAGGAACCTTCAAATTTATATCCATCAGATTAATAGAATTTATATCATTAAAATGTTTCTACAAAATGGAAAATTAAAATGTTTCCCTTGGGTTTTGTGATTTTGTCTAATTCCACATGCTATGGGTAACTTTGCAGATTTCCTTTCCCTTTGCGTGTGGAAATAAGAGTATTAATTTGACTTATGATCTTACACATTTTTAGTTTGTTTTTGTAATTTTATTAGTCTACTGCAGAATTCTGGTTTCTGGTAAATAGCAAGAACTTCATTACTTCACATCTATGATCTACTGCTTATGTAGGAGCATGGGAATTACTTGCAAACCCGATATTATTTGCAGGATTTCATAGTAAATCCAGAGGGAAACCAAACACGTGGTGGAGGGAGGGATATTGTAGAGCATTAAGAAAGCAGCTGTTTAGAAAATGTTCCCAAGAACAGGTTTCATATTGTCAAAAAAGTTGTTTTGCATATTACCAAACACCAGTGCTTAAAACAATCAAAGAGAGAACTTTTGTTGTGGAAGAAATATAGAAGATAAATCCCTGAGGATTGACTCCCTGGAACTGGAGACTCACGTAGAGCAAAGCCTCATGGAAATGAACTTTCACAACTGTGCTGTGTTTAAAATCTCAAAATGCATTTTTCAGAGTTTCTCTTAACACACTTCTGGTGGCTTAAGATGTTTCAGAATCATCTAGTAAATTGGTGGTAGAGAGAGGGAGACGAAGAGGGAGAGAAAGAGGAGAGTTTTGACTTTTATGGTGTTCTGTATGACTGCTAGTTGGGCATTTCTCCACTGTAGGGCACACTATACTGATGTGCCTTGCTTCTGAAAGTGCTCTAGCTATTCCCCACTGGTAGGTGGCCAATTGACCAAAGAGAGAGAAGTTTCCCCGCTGAGGATCTCAGAGTCTGCACAGCTGTAACAAGTTCCTCTGCCCTATTCCACTCCTGTAGATGAGACAAATCAGAGCATTTAACAACACTGATGTTGGTACAAGAAATTGAAAGGGCATAGTGATTTCAAAAATGTTCTGTTTATTCAGTTACTGATTGCAGCAGACGATAAATGTACATCAATAAATGCCTCAGTCTTCACCAACAAGGGCTCTTGTCTCACCACCCAAGCCGTGGAAGGCACAGGCAGGGACTGCGAGGACGAAGAACCGCCCACTGTACTCGAAGAGCAGGTTCGGGATCATCTGAGGAACCTGAAGGTGCACAAGTCCATG